>JAPMOR010033110.1:529829-549021 GCA_026543865.1 Argiope aurantia | reverse complement strand
ACAACTACAGCATCATGATTACGTTGACAACTACAGCATCATGATTACGTTGACAACTACAGCATCATGATTTCACATAATATAAATTTTTACTTGATTATTGATGAAATCATTCCCATGTTGTCGAAGTGAACTAATGAACTAATTTTGAAATTTCTGATTGGATCGAGAAGTAAATTTGCATCAACTACTTTTTTAAGGAAATAATAAATGGTTGACAGTTGTTACAGAAACCTTTTGGTACATTTATTATTTCAAAATATTTTTTTTAAATTGAAATCAATATTGTCTGTATTCAATTCATTTTCATTTAAGAAACAACTTTCCCGGAGATTTATGTATCCCAGATTTTGAAAGAAGCACCATATTGAGATGAAATAAATGAGGAAGAAATTTTTTTTGTTAGAAATGGATGTGATCCGTTTAAATACCAATTACGCTAAATTCGTTAAAATATTACACTTTATCGCTATCTCTTCAGACATGCATCGATATTTCATTTCATGGCACTACATTCGTTACATGTTCTTTTATTAAAACTTAAGCATAGATTCTTAGACAAAAAAAAGGAATTCTTAGGCAATAGATAGATTCTTAGAAAAAAAGGGCAATTCTTAAGCAATAGATAGATTCTTAGATTAAAAAAAGGCAATTCTTAGGCAAAAATAAGCAATTCTTAGGCAAAAATAGACAATTCTTAGGTAATAGATAGATTCTTAGCTAAAAATAAGCAATTTTTAGGCAATAGATAGATTTTTAGGTAAAAAGATTTTATAAGAAAAATCGGATCATACACATAATCTCTATATCAGATTCCCTTTGATAAATAAATTTAAAACTTCATCAATGCGGTGATTAGCATTTAGCTAATCAATCACTAACCATAAATGTGCAATTTTTGATTAAATTGCGAAAATCTTCCATCCCAATTTATAAAAGTATATTCTAATATTTAAGCATATTCTGTTAATTACTAAGTTGTCGGTATCAGTATTGGAATAATGAAAACGTTACTGATAACCGAAGATCAAGTATTTAATAATTCTCATTCTCTAGATTTTAATATATGTATGCCTACAAAAAATTATTCAAAAACTTTGAAACCTTTTCCGATACTATATACCATTTTTTTAATGTATTTCTATATAATATTTCCTCTATTGTATTCGATCTTTTACTGCCTTTTTGATGTTCTAGAGCTTTCAAATTTTGCTCATTTATATATTCTTGATGAAAAGTACTTTTTCAGTATTTTCAAAGCTCGAATATTAATCAATCGAAAAATTTAAATTAATTTTTGTTCCTTAAAAGTGGCGTCACCTGGTATTGAGTTTTAGAAGAAAATTTGAAAAATTCTAAACTAAAAATAATAATGAATCAAATTTTAAAAAACATAAAAATAATTGAAAAAAAGATATTTATTTTTAAATATATTCATAAAATCACATTTTTATTAAATTCATTTTTGTTTAGTTTTAGAATATTCTATTTCATCTTCAACAAATAATGAAATAAAATTATAATTAAAATAAATTGATAGGCTCTTTCCCTCAAATTGTCTCCTGTAAGGCAAATATTTACTATCTCAGGATTAAAGTATACGTATTCGATTCTGCTCTGGCAAAAGCCCGCATAGTCGAAAAGACAAAGTGCAAACAGAAGCAAATTTTAAACAAATCAAAATTTTTATAGTAGGGAAATTAAAGAAGTGTCATAGAATAAGTCCCAAAATATATTCTGTTCTATTGGTAACGAATATACAGCATTTAAATCTGCAATGTATGTTACTCTCTTTTTATATTATTTATTTAATTTGGCATATATATGTTTGAAATATCCGTTTGGTATTACATAACGTCTACCAAACTTTAAAAGGGCCTTGGCGATATAAGATCCTAAAAGCTTAAATTATAGTCAATCATTATAATATATAATTGCTGTAAGATTAAAAATTATTATCCAGTTCTTCATCTTGCATGATAAAATCGTATCCATTTTTCAAAAAGTGACCTAATTCAGCCATATTGGTTGGCTACTAGATGTGATAAGAAATAGTGTTTAAGGTTGCTATAAAAATTGCCAGGATTACATGTGGCTAAATGTTTACACCAAATATTTAACAGTAATTAATCTTTAGTCTGACTATATTCATTTCGCTTAAAATAAGTCACCATAAGATTTTAAACTCATTTTAAAAGATCTTTTTATTTTGTTTAGTTGTAGAATAATGTTAATGTCTCTACCATTTGTTGGGCGCAATTTTGTCACACTTGGCTCTTACTGAATTAAACCACAATCGTATCTTATATGAATATTCTTTAATTTTAATCAATGAAAGAATTATTCTTTTCATTTTAAATTTGATTGCATTCAGCTATTTCAGAATAGCATCAATAATATGTTATCAGTTATTCGAACTCAAATGTGTCACGTGTATAGGAAGCAAAGTTAACGGTGAGATTTAATACATAATATTTCCCGAAATTAGAATTTTTCCGTGGCGATAACCATCTACAAATATGGTAAATGTTAGGGTTTTATGAAGTCTAAAACTCCTTCGGTTTTGTTTTTTTTACTTTTTTTTAGAAAATTTGAGTAAAATCTGTTCAGAAGTTTGTCTATCTTTCTGTTCTAATATAATTTAACCTCCGTGAGCACAGGATTACAAACAGATAAAGCTAGATAGATTAGATTTGACACACAGCTTCAGCATTTGTAATTTACACACCTATCAAATCTTGGGCCAAATTCAACAATGAATTGACCATCTATTGGTCTGTACTTTCAGAAACACATAAACGCGATAATTCAAAATCTTAATGACTTGAATATATCATATTTGGTATAGGATTTTGTGACTACATGTGCAGTTTTTTTGTCAAATTTTTGTTTCAATCGGTTAAAAAAACGTGTCTAAATAACAAATTCGATTTTCGGTTGCTATTAACCGCATGCCAGGAATTAATTGTCAAATATCTCGCCAAGGAGTACACGATAAATTCAGTAAAAATGCCAAATTCACGCCAAAAAATATTTCTTAACTGTTGTGTGAAAATGTTAATATTTCGTAATTATGCCAGAGAGCGCTATGCAAGGCGTTCTTTGGCATGAAAAGTTTGTTAGAAATTATGCCAAAACGTTTTGGAGTAACCACATCTTGATGGCGGATGTTTGTGAGCTTTGGCGGAAAAACAAGAACTGTTTTCATAAACTTCACCTACCTAATAATTATCGAAACCTTCTGTCATTCTTTATTGGATATATAGTTTGGAATTCTGCTTTCATTAACTGACCGTTTTAAAGAAGAAAAAAAATTATTTTGATTCATTAGAATAAAATTAAAATAATTTCAACTTTATTAAAATCATTGAATGTTGGCATTCGTGCTGTTTTCTTTCTTTTATTCCATGTTTAATCTGGACTGTTGTAGCTTGAGATATAAAGTGAAGTTTCATTGTAAACCTTAGTGGTATTATCTGTCCAGCAATCTTGATCTAAAGAACACGTTTAGCTTTTCGAAAAAATACTCGAAAATCTTCTATAATCTATTATTCTTTTACTGTTTGTATGTATGAAAGAAGTTTTAACTCCTTTATATCACTAGTCCCATATTTAACGATTGACTCTAGATGTTGCTTACTTTAAGAGTGGTTCCACTACTATTGCAATTAGTAAGAACATAAAATCCTTGCCTCAAAATGAACTTAATGGATTAAAGATTTTCTTTGCTCATAAGTATTTTACAGTGCTCTTTGCATCAGTTTTTTCTTGCCAGCCAAATAATAATTTTTAGTCAGTCATGCATAAATAAGAAATATTCTGGTTTTGCCAAAAAGGCTTTTCTCCATAGAATTAATGAATAATGACCTGAAGTCCATCTTCTAAGTATTTGAAGCATTGTTCTATCTTTGAAATACCTTTATGACCCCTAAATTATTTTTGGATTATATTTTATAATAAATCATAAGCATAAAATTTCATAATAAACACAATAATTTTTTCTACTGCGAAGTTGAATCAAGTGATGCAATATATAGGCATTAAATTGAATTTTCAACTGCCATATTATACATAGCAGAGGTGTTTCTGGTCTGTGATCAAATCATTGAAATCAACCTCTGGAAAAATTCTAAATATTTTATTGCATTTCACAACTGACAAAACTTGACTATTTTTTTAAACATTTTCCTATTGTACCACTAAAAGAAATAGATTCAGAAACTGGACAACTGATTACAACCATAAACTTCTTAAGATATAATTCGTTAAAGAGATATTCGATAATTCGCAAACAAATCACTTAAATCGGGAATTTTAAAACATTTTCGAACAATAAAATTGATCTATTAAAATATCCAATATTTGTTGTGGTACCATTAGAGCCAAAGTCTTTTTAAAATAGCATTTGTGAAGAATGTATAAATCATTAGGTTTAATGTTAATGATACTATATATTTCTTAGGCTGCTTTGAGGAATACCTAAATAATTTTCAAACTAACTTCTTTTATAAATATATAAGCGCTTTGAGAACATTTTATAGACATCAAAGTTTGAATTTAAAAAAATTGTTCTACAGGATACACTCAAGTGTGCATTAATTACAAGCTGTTGGTGCATTGGGTTTAAAAGCACACCTCTTTTTGTGTAAAGCCGAACACACCGTCACCCCTGAATGAAGCAATATCGAAATGATTTGTTGTGGTCGACTGCTGCCTTTTATATAATTCTCAATAACACAACTCCGATTCACTGAACTAACATCCACTTCGAGGCGATTGACCCCCCAGCCGCAAAGTGGTTAGTCTCTGAACTTCTTTCTCGTCTTCGCGCAAGCCTATCATTCTATTAAAGAAGGAGCAGGCATCTACTTTTAGATCATTTCCTCAAAATTCTCAATATTTTCCTAAATTCTCGTTCTACAACAAAAGAAATTAAAACAATTAATAACTTTCAAATCGTTGACAAAAATTGATATTTTTTTTAACATTATGATTTAAACCCACACCATTGGCGAACATATTCAACAGACTAGCAAGGCATTGTTGGCGAATAATATCTTAATGCAAGAAACAAGACATATTTCGATATTAATCGCTGCCATGCGATTAATGCACATGTCCCAAAAATATCAAAACATTTGAAGGCAGAATGTCATATATTTGTTCGAAGTAAAACAAAGCAGCAAAAAATGCTAAGTAGATGTATCACGTTGCATACCTCATATCCATAATAGCACAATTTTAGAAAACAGAAAATAACTTTAGCTTTGGGAATGTTTCTGAAGAGAAGTGGTTTCAAAGATGGAAAAAAATAAACCTCCTTATAAAGACAATAAGACTGATTTCAACTGAAATATTAATAGATAATAATCGTATATTTGCAGATTTAGCAAATCCTTTCAGACATGTCGGCTTGTGGTAATCATGCATTATGGATAGAAAATTTGCGGAAACAAGATCGTATTTACAGTCAACATAGGTACAGTACAAAGAAACCAGACGTTCTACGGTAATAATATTTCTGTTTTAATTTTCATCTTAATCCTTAAGAAACTTCAATCTATAGATATGATCATAATGTGATCAGATAATCTAGAATGTATACACTAAAACAGTTTCAGTGCATTGAGCTTTCTGACGCGGCTTTCAGTCTTATTTTAAAAATAAACATGAAACATAAAATAAAAAATATGGCAAAAATCAAAATATAAAATTATTTTAAACATAAATTTATCTCTATTATATAAAGATTTTTCTGTTCTTCCTTATTAAAACCAGAACAGCAACAGTTTTAGTCATGAAAGTTGCGATTAGATATAAGTTCAAAATCTAGCTTAAAATAGAAAGAAAATTCGGATTAGCGAAAATGATTCGAGATTGAAGAAAAATGTCGTTTAGAATGCTATAGAGCCTTGATGAATTTGCAGGGAAAGTATCTAGCACACATTAATATCTAGAGTTGAAAGCTTAACAGGTTCATTTATATGTCACGATTCCGAAAATTTGTTGTCCCGAAACGAGGGGAAAAAAAAGAGTACTTTCTTGTGGCTAGGTCATTTATCTTCCTGAACAAGTCACTTCAACTAGTTCAGGACTTCGATTCATGCTGCACTTCGTTCACAGTTACAGGTGACTCGTTCGCACAAATGCCAGTAATACTTCATCAAAGGTCTTGAAATGTTAGTGGATTCAACTGGATCCATTTCTAACTGATTCATGATAAAGTTGTATAATGTATATTTTATCTGAGCTTTTGCTAACAAAGTTTAAAGTTATCGCCCGGTAAAGATGAGTATCTTATTATTCAACAATTGTCTAGAAAGGTTTTTTTCTGTCTTTTAATTGGTGCTTAAGATGATTACCATCCACCGGTTTGACAGTTAGAAGTCATCTGTCACTCAGACAGTCATCCTAAAAGTTTTACAACACACATTTATAATGTATTCATGAAGAAATTGATCTCCAGAGACATGTACAATAGAACTATTCTCCCGTTCTTTGCCTTGCTATCATGTTTACCGAAAATTTTATTCATTTTATGCGCTGTTTTGTCTCATTCATGCGTTTTATGAAACAGTTTTGTAGATTGATAAGAAATATGCTCGTGACATCACAGCTTAGGAAATCAAAACCAAATCTGCTTATTTTGCTCATTCTGTTCTTAGTTTTAATGAGCGCTAGATATCTTTTTCATACAAAATCCATAATTTCTACAACGTTTTTTCTATTATTATTATTATTATTCTCTTATTCAATTCCTTTTCAAAAAATAAATGGTAACTCAATAGTTTTCCAATAGACGATGCTATAAAAGATTTCATCATATTGCGGATAACCTCTTTGCAATGTACTAAGATTCCATTATTATGATTATAGCCAATGCAATATTGAATTTAGAAGAGAGCGAAATTACACATGTGTATAATTCTGAATCTAAAATTCTAAACAGATGTTTTCATGAAAACCAACTATTTCATAATAGAATTTGCAAAGAAAATAAAAATCAAATTTTAATATTGATGTTGAAAATATAGAGATTATTCTATGAATCATAAAATATACATTTATCTAAAACAGGGTTTGGGGTTTACCCCAAAATAGCAACGTAGATTTAAAGACAAAAACTATTTCTCACACTCTGAATAAGGCCGTAATAATTTATAGTACAAAACTGCATTGTCAATTGAAACTGCCTTTTATTCAGAAAAAGAAGAATTAAATACAAATAAGAGAAACGAATGCACGAATCAAAACAGTCTGAATTTGAATAAACATTTATCGTTCATGAATGTTTGCATTTAACTCCAACAAAAAATATTAAACAAAAACATTTTTAATTTGAAGACTATATAATATAAAAATAAATTTATTTCATTACAGAAAAAAAATTGAAGAAATGTATAAATAAACAATGAACTTTTCAAAATAAGCAAGTACTTTCATTTTTAAAGAAAAACCTAAAATAGCATGATAACTAAAATAAAACAAAAAAAAGAGTAATTCAAACATCTTCGCACTGTTGGACATCATTTCAGAAACAGTGCAGCTGACTTTAATAAAACTGAAGCGCGTTAATTACTGAAGGATGGAACTCTATTTGCAAATTATGATGGTTGTACAGCATCATACGGCAGAAAAGTTTCTTTTTCTTTTTAATTAAATGTTATTATCTTGTCTAAGGTCGAGAGAATTTCAAGTAAATTGTCATTATCTCATCTGAGTCAAAAGAAGACTCAGATAAGATTTTTATATTTTTTTAAATAAAGAGACAAGTTTTTCTCGTTAAAGTACAGTATAATTCACAGTGCTGTAAGAATCATGTTTCAAGAAAGGCTAGATAATTTTAGCATAAATTTTTAAATAGGAAAATAAAGAAAATAACCATTTTACTATTTTTAAATCAGCTTAATTTTACATAAAGGAATCAAAAACCATAGACACCTCCGTATTTCGAATTTTATGGTGAACTTTTCATTATTTTCTGATTATATAATGTATTTATATTTGGAAGAAAAAATGTGAAAAACCACCTCAGACTTTTTATAAACTTTCTATAGAACTATTGCTTAAAAATATATGACCTTATTTTTCAAAGGAATTTTAATTGTTATTCAGTAAAAAAAAAATCTCAAAAGCAAAGATGTATATTAAGTGTAATTTGATTATTTCGCGTGTGATTTTTTCCCCCAGTATCCTGGATTTTTTATTAACAATTAAAAATTCATTATTATTCGAATTTATTTTAGATACATATAGGAATAACTTTTATGGTCCTCTATGTATTTAAATGCTTTACTGCTGTACAATATATTAAATAAAAAAATAAAAAATGAGCATCTTACATGTGATTTTTTTGTACTATTAATGTTAATATTTTGTTCCATAATTGCTATATTCAAGATGTGTACTATTATACTAGATGCTTGCTAAAAGTTTTAATTATTTATTAGAATTATTATTTTGTATTCAAATGGTTTCATCATTAAAATTTCTTGCAATTTCTCACGTATTAAAATTATTTTATCTATTAAAATTAGTAACTAGTATATTATTCTTATTAATATTGTTATTTTAATTATATTATAATTATTAATATAGTTGAAATTGTTATTAATATATTATTCTTATATATTAATATATATTAATATTAATAAATATTATTTTTATATATATATTAATATTAATATATATTATTCTTATATATATTAATATATATTATATCTTATTGATATCTATTAAAATTTTTAAAACAAGGCTAAAAAGTATTCGTTTTACTTCTCAGCTCCCAATTAGAGACCAAATTAAATTTTTAATCCAAATTTTTGGATAAATCTCATTATTTTGCGATTTTGTCACCTTCTATTTAACCAAATTCCATTGTATTAAGAAAAATATAAACTAAATCGCTCGCCATTATTTTAAATAAACTAAAATAAAATTCAGAATTGCTGTCTAAATCAGTTTTTACAACACTTAAAAAATTTTTTTAGAATTCTTTACGAAACTCTTCTAATCTGGAAATATACGACTGAATTTATTTGCTGAAATAGCCAAAAAGGAAATTCAAATTTGGTAACCATAAAATAATCTCTCACCCACAATTTGGAAAATAATAAAATAAAATTCGGAATTTCTATCTAAATCCATTTTTTTCTTAAGAATTCTATATGAATTTTTACGGATCTTTTCTACATGGAAATATGACTTAATTTATTATGTCGGTTATCCAGGGAACAAAGAGTAAATTTTGTCATAAAATATTTAGTATCAACTTAAAATACATTGCCATTTTTATATCTACCATGTGTAGAAGATACTTATTTTCCTCCATTTTTGTATGTTAAACTTTGATGTATCGTTTATCGCAAAGGTAATATTGCCATTTCTCAACAGCATTTTATATCTAATCAAAATGTATTGCGGATTTCATAGCAAACGATATTATATTTAATTTTTTTCTTTGAACGATAAGAGAAGAATTTCAATGAACAATAAAAGAGTATAGTAAAGTCAGTGAATTGTATGGTTATGGTTCTATAAAATTTTAAAGGAGGCCCTTTAATCCCTTCATTTAAAATTTCCTAACTCTTTAAAAACCGAATTTGATAAAAAGGAAATTTTTATATCAAAATACTGTTTATGGAAAAAAGTTACTTTTTAAGTTCTTATTACTACTAATTTGTAAACTAGAAACAATTTTCAGATGTAAAAATTATAGGTAGTGAAATATAGTTACAAAAGAGGCGTTAAACATTTTAAACACTTAAAACATTTTGTGTTGCATTTATAAAAGTCATTACAAAATACTATAATTCTGATAGAAAAATTTATATTTTTATTCCGGAATTAAACATAAAATTTGCTTTAAAAACCTTCTATGAAATATTTGAGAGTTCTTAGACAAACAGGCAATCTTAAAAATAAAATTTTATACAATGGTGAAAGAACTTTGATATCCTTTATAGATGTTTTCATCAGCATTGATAGATTAATAAAAACAATAAGATATGACTGTTTGTAATATTTAATATATTCTACTAAAAATTCAGACAGTTTTCTTAAATCTCTCAGAAATAATTGAATAAATGGATAAAAAAATTTATTTTTATCGCTAAGGTCAAAGTATTTTACTAACGTTAATGCAATTTATCTATTTAAAATTATTTGGAAAAGAATTAAACCAATCACCCATCCTCAATGACTGGTCCGATTTCACCACTTTTTGTTTCATATGAAATCTCAGGACTCCTAAGTGTATCATACCTTCCATTAGCCTCCACTTCTGGGAGAAATCTAAAAAATAAAGCTTCCCTGCACTTTCTCTATGGGAAATTCTTGTGACAGAGTTCGGTTTAATGTCCAGCCCTAGCCTTTAAACCGAACATTCAAAACGGTTATCTCATATGAATGCTCATAGCCCCTAGATAGGCTATCAAGAGTAGTTTGCCTTAACAACCATCTATTTTCTCAAGAAATCGAAGAAAATCAAAATTTTATTGTGTTTTGACTTCGGAAAAAAATCCCGACGATGATGAGCCACAACCATTATATCGATTTCGAAACTTTGATTAAAGCTCTTGGCCCTTATATACGTTATCTATGGTCATCTATATACCCTTCATCTCGATTTTGAAAGGTAAAACTTGATGGAGCCTTCAATCTAAACAACTGAACCGATTTCGACTTTTTCGTCGTCAACTTGATATTTTCACCATTTAACCAATAAAAACAACTTATCATTATTATGCAATTTTAATTTAAAACAATAGCAACATTTTCTCCATTGGGAAGTAGTGTTTTTGAGATTCTTCTCAAAAATAGATGATAGAGAAGAAGGAAAGATTGATGAACTATCAATGTGTGATTGACTTTCACATGAATTAACTAATGGCGAACACGGTAGAAGGGCTTTGGCTTCAGGAGTAGATTTTTCATCTTTGCCAATCTATATACACGAAACGCTAACAAAATGGTACAGAAATCGATATTATAACTTATTGCCAAATGTCAATAATCAAATATAAACTAACCATCATATGAATTTCTGTTGCATAGAAACTGCATTGAATTCAACGCTTGGATTAGCTAATAAATGGAGCTGCAAAGTATTATTAGAAATATTCTGGAGATGATTCACTGTATTACCAAAAGATACATTCAGTCAGAGTAAAGTAGATATTTAAAAAAATCAAAAATTAGGCTTCAAATAGAAAGTTTAACTGAGTGCAAACATATATTTATAGCCATATAGAAAATCGTTATGATTTGCTTACGGAAATTGATATTCCTATCTTCCATAAGAATTATCTTACAAAAAGTAGTCTTTGCACTATTTTAAGGCTCAACTTTTCAATAATATCAATTTTACTTCTATAGAAATTTTCTTTAATTTTGCTACATTTTTTTAATTCAATTTTATACACAATTGACTTTTGCAATGTTTTTAAGTACTTTGATGGAATTCAAAAACATCCATTAAAACATTCAATCAATTAAGTTAAACATTAACTCCGTATTAGGATTTTCTCTGCTATTTTTATTTCATAATACTTTTGCTTTTTTAGTTTACATTTAACTGCTTCAACTGAATTCATGTTTAATTCATGTTTTTATACCACATCAAATAACAAGATGAAATGTTTTCTTTAAAAAATGTATTCAAGATTAATGTATTAACAGCCTAAAAAGTCGAAAATATGTGCGAAGGAAAGGTGACTACTTATTTTAAATATACCGATTTCAGATGAGCAGCTGATTGTCAAAGGCAATTATTTAATAATTTTCCAAAAAAATTTGAATGTCAAGTATAATTTTTAAAGTAAAATGTATATTTGTCAAGAATTTACTACTATTATTTCAAATTCTTTATTAATTCACTTCCCAGAACATTTTTAAGTTGATACTCAGTCAACATTTCTTAACTATTCTTCTTAAGAACGGTAATGAATAGTTAAGATGTTACCATTTCAGAACTACAAATTCATTCCAGAAATATATTTCACAAATACTTCTTATTCGCGTACACAATTTCTCTTACACTATCTTCTTACACATCTAAGAACACATCTATTGCACAATTTTAGAGAAATTCGTTTACAACATTTTTTTTACTCCTTAGGCAAACGATGGCGGAGCCTAAGCCGTCTATACAACCTATGCAAACGCCCAAAGCTTCATTTAAAGAAACACATCATTACCCGCACATCGATTGCATGCCTCCAGAACAGCGCCATGTCAAACGCTGCTCCAACTGCAATTCTATTCCCACCGTGTTCTGTTACACTTGCTGTCAATGCGGTTGCCGACCATCCATTCCGTCAGACGTAAAACTAGGTTTACCGGCATTTCGTGAGTTTAATCAACTGGGCTGCTGTAAGCAGTGCCAGTGCTCCGCCTGTCCATCAGACACAGAGCGGCGTTTCAGCTGCAAGAACTGCCGTTGTTCGAATTGTCCCACAGATGCCGATCCGTCCTGCAAGTGCAAATGTCGGCCGAAGAGTAAGTTGATGAATACGTTTCTAACCAATCGTAACACTTCGTAATTAGTTACGTTATTACGTTAATTACTTTAATTAATGCATCATCATTAATTTAATAATTAATAATCCAAATTGGAATTGGTCCGCTGTGTTTGAGGTTCTATGGTATTTGCGCTCGATAAATTTCCGCTCAAGTGTCAAGAAAGGCTACCACATTATAAACTTTATCTTTGCATGTAAGATTTGGCGATTTTACAATGTAAGCCAAATGGTAATCAACTCACTATGAATGAGAAAGATACTCCTTTCTCTGATAACGAAACGAAACTTCCTTGAGAAAAGATGCTGATGACCCCTTACCACGTTTCAAACGAGTGTTGAATATAATAAATATAAAGTGTGAGAAATTTGCTTTAAAAATGTATTTATTAAAAGGAATAAGTTTATAATTTTCCCACACGGAATACATTTATAAAAATTATAATTCTGATGTGCATAATACAAATTTAATCTAATAAAATGAATGATAATTTTTAGTTTTATGAGGATTTAATCTTTATATCTCTTACGGTTTAACTTTATTTAGCAAAATGAAAAAAAAATACATAGAAAGGGCTTTAAATTCAAATTTAAATGAATATCAATAATATTAAGTTCTTTCTATCTGTATGTATGCTTTTATGTATATACATTCCACAAACTGATACTTGAAATGAGCAAATGTATTTTTTACGTTAAAGCTGTTCAAATAAGTTTTTTTTTGTTGTTGTTTTGTTTTTTGCAAAAGCAAAAAAATAAGCTTTTTGGTGGCTGGCTAAAATAAATGAGAGGAATCATATTAATAATTTTAAAAACAACTACTGGTTAATTCTCAAGAGAAAAAAAAACATTTTCAATAAGAAAATGTTGACAATTACTGAAATTCCTTCAAATCTGAAATATATTACTTCATTTTCTAGCTTATTTACTGTCAGATTTTACTATACATAATCTAATGTACCGGAAACGACATTTAAATGCAACATCTAAACGGCTACATAAAAGAAAATTATGAAAATAATAAAAAAGCGTTAAAAATTTTTAAAAAAGTGAATATAATTTCTAAATAATTCTTTTTCAATATTTCACAATATACAGTATATAGTCATTAACATTTAACAAAAATAAATAAATAAAGAATAAACTAACTGAAAACATTTCTGTCTCTGACATTCAGCATAGTCAAAACTGTTCCGCATTTCTGAAAGCTTATCCGCAATTTTTGTTCATTTGAATGTAACTAAAATTTTTTTTAAAGTTTGAGAGATTCAGTTAAATAACTTGGTAGGAACGTTACTTTTTTCAAAATAGAAATTATGAGTACTCCTATATAACCATGAATTGAAGAAAAATAGTTGTAAAATATATTGTTTCACAAATGCTAATACACATTAAAAAGCATTTTTTAAAAGTTTTTATGAAAGTAGTAACCAACTTAATTTTATAATTCAGATTTATGGTTGCTAAATTTACTTAGCTTGTTCTTGATCGCTTAATCACAAGAGCATATGTAACTTCAAATTCTATTGGACATATAACATTTACTACTGTTCTAAAAACCTTATACTATTTTTATGCAATCCATCTCTTTTAATTTTCAGTAAGCTCAACAAAAATGGGAACTTGAAAAACGAAAATGTTTAAATTTCAACTAATACAAAAACTTTCTCATTCAGCATTGTTTATGCGCATTACAGATAACATTCTTATCTAATATTAATTAATTTCTCTAACATTGATCCTTATACATATAATAATTTATTACATTAAGGAGTAACAGGATTTAAAAATGGATATACTTTCTAAAAATTACAGTGTTATAACTTCCGAAAAACTACAGCCCAAAATTTATTTTTGCATTAAGATAAAACTCAAAATTTTTTCTTTTTAATGATATCAATGCTTTAATCTACAAATTAAGTTCCGATGTTTAACAAGCTTTTAAAGAAATATTTTAACTATATTTTTCAACAATGTATTTTGCACAACATAAAAAATTAATCTGCAAGAGCACGTCAATGGGAAAAAAATTAGCTTTTATCAACCTGTTGCCATCACATTGACAGAAGTTCAAATTAAAAAAATAAATCAACTATTATTGTAAATTAAATATATAAAAGTGTAAATTTCAGCAAGTGTCTGTGTGAAGTGAAAACATTTGAAATATATTTTCTAAAAAGTAAATGGAGGAAAAGATTTCCATGACCTTTTACAATATCTATGGTATTATTTAAATCAAACAATTAAATTTAAGGCAAACATGGTTTAATATATCTATTGGATAATCACTGTAATCAACATCCATCAGTTAATTTTAATCAGGGGCACGCATCTACTAACAAAATGGCCTGAATGAACTAAACAATTACATTTTATGTTACTTGAGTCAATAAATGCTCCGATGAATTAAGAATTTTAAATTTTTACATAGATCTTTTACATTACTCTTTGTAATCCTTTTACATGTTTACCCTTTTACATTAACCTTTGAATCTTATTTAACAAATTTTTTGAGACATTAATATTTTAACACTTAGCACTTCGATCTCTCCTCTCAGGAACCATTCAAGGCAGTGCATCATTTTGGCATTTTATTTAATTATTTTATGAAATTTTAACTGGTAAAAATACTTAAGAGTGGTAAAAATATGTAGATTAATTTTCTGGAAAAATTCATATATATTAATTTTTCGGAGCAATGAACAAGATCTCTTATTCGGCAAATATTTATGCATCTAATTACTTTTCGGAGCGCTAAGGGTTAAATAAAAATCTTTGAACTTCAATCAACTAAATCATTCATTAAAACTAAATAATTTATGAAATTTGAATATCACTCTTCTATAAAAATTGACAATTTTAGAACACTTCATAGTCCGTTTCAAAGAAGATACGCCAATCTTTTACCAGGATTTCTCAACAGTGATTGGCTTATGATTATGAAAATATTGATTGTTCTAATTTTGATATGTAAAAACTGACATATTTGATCGCAGAAGATAGAAAATATATTTATTGAACTTGAGTTAAGAGTTGAAGTGTCAAGAGTATTTCTCAGAATATGACTCCTTCGGACAAAAGGACTGTGTAAAATTTAAACTTCATAATTTTTTCATAACATTTATTGACTGAATTCAAATAAAATATTTTCATTTGCATCATTTAAATGTTTTGAAAATAAAAAAAAAGTTTACGATGAATTCGAGAAATTTTTGTTGAGTAATTCTTTACGATATTGTATAAATTACAGAAAAATTTCTGAATTGAGTATACAACTTCAATGCTGAGCGACTCTACATTCAATTTTCACATTCAAAAAAGGATGTGCTTGGTTTCAGTAAAAAATGTTTTTATATTAATTGCAGTTTAACATTTCCACTCTAATATAATGTGCAAATTTTATGAACTCTGACAGAAATTATTAGTAAGTAATACAATGAACAGAACTGTTTAAGGCCTACATAATAGTATGACTGTATTATATAACTATCAAAATCTGAAACTTTGAGAGCAAAATATTTTGGAGAAAAAGCTATTAAGAGATCAAGTTACATAAAATAAATTTGAAAATTTTAGAGATCTTTTATACTGGCGAACTGCTGGTCATCAAAGGCGGCTAGTTTCTTAATAAAGATATTGCTAAGTGA
The DNA here is from genome assembly GCA_026543865.1 of Argiope aurantia. NCBI lineage: Eukaryota > Metazoa > Arthropoda > Arachnida > Araneae > Araneidae > Argiope > Argiope aurantia. Next base: position 532,856 of record JAPMOR010033110.1, on the reverse strand, counting down.
ACTATTGTAATATATATACATACACATACATTTTTTTCCCTTTTATGAGTATAGATAATAGCGATTTTCAAGAAAATTCATTCAGAAATATGAGATTGTTTAAATATTAGTAAATAAAAAGCTATAAATTCTCTTATTCTTACTTCTTTTTAAATGCATTTAATTCCGCTATTTATTTTTCTGATAAAAACAGTCTTACTTTTCTATTAATAATAGAATTAATTATCATTTATTGTAAGATATATGAATAAGATAAATGTATGTACAAGATCTCATAAATTCAAGATCAAATAAAATTTTTACAAAAATTATCACTGTTCCATTATCACCAAATAGCCCGACCGGAAATGCAGCTATGCAAAACTAAACCCTCGAAACTAAACTTCGCCCCTCTAGATGCGGGCCAAGTTTTCTTGCCAAAGGTCCGAATCCCAGTAAACCTACAATGCAACAGAGGTAGAGAATAATTTATGAAGCGCAAATGCTCCATTCCCGTGTTTGCTGCCGGTTACTGGACCCGATGTAGGAGAACGCGTGTGGGAAAGATGCGATATAGGTTTTGATTGTTTAATTAAAAATCTATCAATTTGAAAGGAAAAGTTTATAATTAAAAAATGTTTTTATTAAAAAACACATAAATAATCTGCTGCCCACCAGGATAGTTTAATTACGGCAGATATAAACTTAAAAAAAAGTTAAAAAATATTTTAACTATTTTTCCCGATTTAGAGCGAAATTTTTGTAATTCTATATACTAGTGTGCTGCACAGAATAAAATATCTGATAAAAATTTTAAACCGATGATTAGTTTTTTTTTTTAATCTGTCTGATTTCTCAAACAGAAACGATGCTATTAAAACTACTGCGTTGTAATTTTAAAAGTTTGATTCGGAAAAAAAAGTTGGTGAAAATTAAAATTGAAATTTTAAAAAAAGCTTTCTGAGAGCAGGCTCTACAAAAGCATTTAATAATATTCTCAGACTTAATGGTAATCGTAAAGTGCCTATGGGTTTGATAATTAATTTATTCTAAATAAAAGTGGATCTCATAATGTGTAATGCTTAAAGCTACCGAATTTCCAAATCCACCATTGTGTACTAAAGAAAATTAGTCATTAGTTGCATCACACACAATTTTTGTCACATTCTAAAAGGAAAGCATATACGATAGCTGTGAAACTTGTATGCAAAGTCAAAATATATCATACCTTAATGTATGCACGTTTCAAATAAATACATCACTTACTTGTTTCCTTATTATAAGGATTTAAAGTCAATTTATTTTAACTTACATAGTTTAATCAAGATCAGTTTTCACTTTCTCATATCTCGAGATTTTAGTGAATTTGCATGTTTTAGACCACCCTGAGTTTGTCTTTCTGTCTGTGACAAAGATAACTCATAAATTCTTTAAGTTAGATGGACTAAAATTTGGTATATTGTAAGTTTGCAAATTTCAATCAAATACTGAGCAAACTCCGTTCGCAGGAAGTCTGTCTGTCCGGCTGTTCGAATATAAATTAATATGGTAACTATACAATGAAGAAAGCTAGATATACTCGGTTTACAGATTTAAAATTAATAGTGAAAAGAGAATTTTTTTCTAAATTCAACAAGCGATTGATTGTTTGCCGGTCTGTATTTTCAGAAACTAAATGTAATAACTGAAAAATGCAATAATTTTAATATATCAAATTTGGTATGGGATTTCGGGACTACAAGTGAAATTCTATGTCAAATTTTTATTTCAATCAGTTGAAGAAAACGCTTCTAAAACTTAAGTTTGATTTTTGGTTACTATTAACCGCATGCCTTGATTAATCGCCAAAACTCTAGCCAAGGATAACACTACAAATTCAGTAAAAATGCTAAATTCACGCCAAAAGTTAATATTTCGTAACTATTGTGCGCTAATGCCATTCAAAGATATCCTTCAAGATAAACACCTTTATCAGAGAGTAAGATGGTTGTAGGAAAACCATTCCCGCTGATTTTTTTATTTGTTTTTGTTTTTGTTTTTTCAAGAAGAATTTAGCATTTTTTCGGTTTTCAGCTTTGTTTATAATGGAAACAATATGAAATTACTAAGATAGTTCAGAGTCAACCCCAACTTTTCATACTTTGCTTTTTCTCTAGAAGTCTGTGCTTCAGAATCTTTCACGCCATCAAGGCTGTCTGAAGAACATCTCATTACAGAAGGTTGTTACAAAACTAAAAACATGGTATCGAAATAAAAGTACGATCTCTAGAGAAGGTTTCTCAAATAGAAAACTTTTATTTCGATTTTTCTCTTTCTTGAAACCTTTTTTAACTTTTAACTACCAGGTATAAAAGAAATTTTCTCTACTATTTCAAAGAAGAAAAATATTTTATTCTGTTTACTGTAAAATATATGTATTGAATAATAGTAAGAAAATATAATATCTATGTATATGTCAGAATTTTTTACGAACCATCTAAAGAAAATATGAAATGAAACACGATTTAGGTTAAACACGAATTGTTTGAACTGATAAAAAATTTCATTCGTTAAATTCTGCTAATTTCCAGGTCATTTTGAGAGTAACAGTAGCATGGTGATTGAATCTCAGCTTTGGAATAAGAATACAGAATGATCACAAAGTGTATCCCTAATTACAAAAAGCTATTGTAAAAAAATATTATTTTAATTTAATATATAATTTCTTCAGTATATTATAAAGATGTCTATAAAGTTTTAATAAACCACTTATTTCTGAAAATTTCAATCTCACCACTCTTGATAACACGAAGAAACTTTTCAGATGCCATATTAGGCACAAGATCTGAGATTTTAACTTCTAGTACATCAATATCTTTAGCAGGCGTGCTCTGTCCTTTATGTAATCGAAAAATTTACATTAAACAGAAATTGTCAGTTTGAATTCATACAATCAACGAATACACATTGAACTTTTTCTTCGTTGCCGCTGCTTTGTTAACAATGGAATATAAATTCATTATTTTTGCATTAGTTGCGTCATCTATTGGACTAAAAAAATTAAGAGCA
>JAPMOR010033110.1:514971-529819 GCA_026543865.1 Argiope aurantia | reverse complement strand
TGTGTGTGTGTGTGTGTGTGTGTGTGTGTGTGTGTGTGTGTGTGTGTGATCAGGGAAGGATTTAAAAACTTAAGTATTGTGAATTAAGGACCTACTTTATACAATGGTTTACTTATGGTGATTTGTGCTCTTTGGATATTTCATTTTAGCCTTAACCCCGTCATGCTCGTAAGTTATGATTTGAAAATTGGCGGTGTGGAATTCTATTCATTTGTAGTGATTCTGTTTTTTGGTCTCTTTAAAATTACGAGCCGTCCCAAAGCAGTTCAGATGCAGTTACAAAACGAGTGATAATTATTCTAACTCTTTTATTCTCTTGCTCACTTTTTTATAAATCAAATGTTCCGCCAACTAACAGTTTGGATAAACTGGTAGTTGCCAAAAATTGGCTAGTTTTAAAACATTTCTGTTCTATAACTTAGCTATTAATTAACTTATAATTTTGTTCATCGCTTATTTATTCAGGTCCTCAACAGAAACGAATGTCTAGGAAGAATCAATGCCCTTGCTGCAGGAGTTGCAGTTGTAGTTAAAATATATTATTTGAAGAATGAGTATAATAAATTTCTTTTTATTCAACTTTATTGTATCATCGTATTTAGTTAATATCTAGAAAAAGACAGCCTCCATGGTTTTTATTTAATAAATAGTTGAAGTAAATAATATTTATACAAGATTTTGGAGGAATAATGCCAATGAATCATGCATTAGTTCCGAATTCTTATATTAACTAGAGAGAACAAGAATTTAATAATTTTACAATCACTCTTAATTCATTACATTTTTGTTACAGACTATTTTTATAAAAATAAACCATTAATACTCGTCTAATTCTTCAGAAATTTTTCAGATTATAAATCGAACACTCTACTAATAATTTGAGAAAAGTCAGAAACTCATTCAAATTTAATTTGAAACGAGAAAACAAATAATATTTGCATTTGATGAATGTTTAAATGAATATAATATTTCGAATATATTTTTTCTTTGAATACATATATAATTTCAAAATGTGTTATTTTATTAGCAACAAAACAAATCTAGATAAAAATTTGCCCGTACCAAATTTATTGGTTTTCTGTCAAAGCTATCTGTGCTATAGAATTTCATTAATTTAATATGCAAATATTATTTTGATATTCAGATGAAGTGGAGAAGGAAGAAAAAACTACTAATGTATTTTCCTACAATCATGTCTATTTTTTTAAATCATTTTACAATAATCAACATGCAGCTGTAAATAATTTATGGTGAATTTTATTTGTTGTAAAATGAATCTCATTTGCTGAGTCATTTTATCAAAGTAAAACATCAGAAGTGATAATTTTCTGCTTAAAACAAACTTCTTCTTTATCATCTTGAATCATGTGGATTATCTCCTTATGGTTCTAGTGATAACTGATTCATAAACATTTCATCTTAGATATATTAAATGCGTTATATAGATTTGGGTGGCTAAAGCTGAAAAATTAACTGTTTTTATTGTTAGTGGAAATCTTTTAAATGTTAGCGCAATAGCCATCAGAACAATATTATCAACCTTCTTTTACCTTTTATAACTTTCTTTCCTTTCTTTATTTATTATTCTAATCTATGCAGGATATTCATTCTTATCAGAGTCCAGCAGCTAATTTTTAAAACTTCATTCATTAACATATATGTCTAACAAAAATTGTCTAAATGAAAAAAAATATATTGTATGTTGTTTGAATCAATAAATGTTCTGTTGATTTAAAAAAATTTAATTTTATAATGATTTTCCATTCTGTGAGTCATATTTAACAAAATATTCTTGAAATACTAATATTTTAAATTTAAAAAAAATCCTTCCTTTTACAACTGATTGAGTCATAAAAATTTGAATGTCTCTATTCTATAAAAACGCGCTGTATTAGACCTCTGTATCAAGCACAAGCCAATTAATGCTTGTGCTTACCCCAAGAATAATTGCCTAAAATAATAAAATTGTTGATTGTTCTATAATAATGATATTCAAAGATTTATAACTCGGTCATGATTAATTGCAGGAGAAAGTAGCATTAGATTGTCAATATAATTTTAATGAATATGATTTATAGGAAGGAAATACTAATAAAATTTAGACTTCATAATTGTTTTCAAAAGTGCACTTATTGAATGAAATAAAATAAAATTTTATTTAACTCATTTAAATCTTTTTGAAGATAACACTAAATTTTAAAATTAATTAGAGAATTTTTTGTAGAATAGCACCTTGAAATATTGAATAAATTATTTAAAAAATTTCGATGTTACGCATAAGATTTACAACGCTAAAGGATTCGATTTTCTATAGTCATATTTTTTTTAAATGTGTTTGGTTTAAACAAAAAAATTTGTATTTATTTAAATTTTTTCTCTTTAATTTCAAATTCAAATTTAAATCTTACTGCAGCTGACAGCAAATTAGAGGGATATACAAAACAATGAACAAAATATTGTAACGCTTTTATAATAATATGAGTTTTGTGACTATTGAAATTTGAAGCTTAAAATTATTTTGTTTAAGAAGTAATTAAAAGACCAAGGTACACAAATATTTAATTGAAAATTTTAGAGGCCGTTAATCCTAGCGGACTAGCTGGGGGCTGCCAAAGCCGTCTAGTTAAAAACATTTTTCTATGTGAAAATAAGAGAGTAAAAACAAATTATACTCAATTGATACTTTTTTTAATATCGGAATAAAAATAGTTTTTAAAATGACGGTTTTAAAATTGCATCTGGGAAACAACAAAATGTTAAAAAAAATAATTCTTTAAGGGAATTTTTATTTTAGGGTATTTAGAACATTTTGTTGTGCCACAATTAGAATTAATCTTCTTTGATTATGTAATCGATAATATGTACTCGCTATCGGTGATTTTAACATGCTACAGGAAACGAAATCGTTAAAGAAGGAAGACTCTAGATATTTTTTAAATAAAAAAGGTGCTAGAATGTCAATTAAACACACCGCCTCTACTGATGCGTCAAGGATGCTTAGTTCTGTTATTCATTCAATAAATATGACATAATGGATTCAAAATTACTGCGAATTTTCCGATCGCTATCATGTTACCTAATTGTTAAACTGTCTTCATTTTTTTGTCATTTCCTTTTTTTGAAAGATCATTATTGAAGAAAATGATGAGAAAGTGACAGAAAATTAGAGCTAATATTCATTGTGTCATGTATCAAATTTTCTTACCAAATTTCGGTCAATATAAAAAACGAGGTTTGAATAAAAGCGCAGCTTAAAATTGAATAAATTTCATTATGAGGCTAAAGATGTGACTTTGAATCGACATATGAAATGATTTATTTTCTGTTTGCATTAGTTATTGATGGTTTCTATACATTTAGAAAAGTTTAATTTCAAAATTTTTATTAGTTAATATTTGATATATATAATCTAATATATAGGGTGATTATAAAAAAACTATCCCAATATATGCAACTGTAATTATCATAGCATTCCCAGGAACGGATAAAATTTTGTTTCAAAGCATTTTTAAGTATGCGCTCAAGAATCATATGAAAAATAACTAATAACAGCACAGAAACAACAAAAAAAAACATTTTATTGTGTCTCACAAATTTTCTGCTTGACCTTCTTCAACCACGATGATACTTTGCATACGGCAGATGGTGCCTAGAATCAAAACACATGCCATGCCGAAAAGAATCTGTTGAACTTCACTGTTGAACTTCACTTTGACTACAGTTATTTTCTCATTTCTTTGTTTGTCAAGCGCTGGTGATATTTGTGCTACAGGTACCGTTCCAAAGTTATTTAGTGTTTTTTCTATGGAAAACACATTCCAATAAAGAAAAGTTGGTGTTGCTTTTGAAGAATTTTGAAATTTTGTCACTGTAACCGTAATTGATAACGTTTAATTGTTATTTTTCATATGATTCTTGTGCGCATACCTCAAAATACCTTCAACCAAAATTAAATTCCGTTCCTGTGAATGGTATAATAGTTAGGTCTCATCTATCGGGTTATTGTTTTATAATCACCCTGTATATATATACAGAGAGACTCAAGAATTTTTAAGTAAACTTTAATGATAATTTTAGGCATGCCCAGACGTCTTATTTTGACATGGGAATATGAAGTCGTAAATGCCATCTAAAGGCAGTTACAGTTTGAAAGGCTGTAATGTAAATCAAGAAGAAAGGAAGATTAACTTATATATATATATATATATGATTGATGCAGTATCATATTCACATATCTACTCATGAGCTATTAAACGTTTTTTTAAATATCTGATCTATTCCAGATCCATGCAGTCATGACTCGTAACAATATATAGTAGTTCGTTCATGACATAATGACAATCCATCTATGTTTCCACCAGAATTATTATAATCTATATTAGCATTATCTATATTAGAATTAGAATCTATATTAGAATTATTTTACTACGATGGCTATGAATAGGATGATGCGTTCGAACTCCGCGCCCTCGAAATAATGTAAGACAGAAATGTAGTATCGATGGCAATGAATAGGATGATGCGATCGAAATTCCGTGCCCTCGAAATAATGTAACACAGAAATATAGTATATCAGTTTGGTGCGAAATCATGTTATAAAGAATTTTTTACAATATACAGACAGTATTTTCACATTTTTAGAAAGATTTCAGTACAGAATTCAAAGAACAAACAATTTTGGAGAAATTATGCAATACGCCTATCAATTGAAGTGAGATATATGTACTACTTTTTAATTTATTCTTCTTTTAAAATGTTGCATATAAATAAGTTGTTAATTGGCATAATATGTTTTAGTACTTTCCGATAAGAAATATTCCTATTCCATAATTCAAAAGCGTTGTGAAATACATAAAAATTCTAAGTGCAACATGAACAGCATTACAAATATGAAAGGAAAAAATCTTCAACCATTGCTTTTACTTTGAAATGAAGTACCGAAAAAATTCCAAATCAAAACTATTTATATTATTTCGCATGTTTCTAAATTAAAAGAGTAAATCTACCAGCGTTAGAATTTGATATAAAGACTTTAAATTTTAGCCAGATCGACTTTTAACCGATCAGCCTAAATAATAAATCAACATTTAAAATTTAAAGAAGTTAAAACACATAATATTCATCTGCTTCTTTCTAAATATGTGAATCAAAACAAAACAGTTTATAGAATCTTATACGAAATCTGTTTAACTGTAATTAAATGAAAAATCATTGTCACCCTTGAAGAAGCTTGGATTTAACTAAATGACAACAACAAAAATAAGTTATTTACTATCGAAAACTAAGGAAAAAAATGTACAAATCTTATTTCTTCAATACAAAAAAAATTTAAATAAGGGATTTATAATTGTTACAAGAATCTTTCTGTCTCTGTTTGTTAAATGAATTCATTCACATCTCAAACTAAAATTGTGTAACGTTACTGACACACAAATTAACAGAAATGAATTATGAAAATTTAATCCCATAAAAATGCATTTCAGATAAAATTTTTATATTTTTTATAGCGTGCAATTTCTTTTCTCAATATTTATTAATTACTTATAAAACAAAAAGATATTTGAGAATTCGTATACTGTGTTTATAGTTTGGTGTGTATTGCTCATATACACTGAATGGCCAAATTATTATGACCACATGATAGTTTTATGCAAAATGAGCTGTTGCGTCATAATGTTGTCGCTAGAAGGCACGACATCTACAAAAAGGGAAGGCAAGGTAAGTGAACCATCAATTGCTCTGTGTTACGCGCGGAGACATAGGCAAGAAACGTGACTTGATTGAGTTTGAAGGTGAGATGATTGTAGGCCCTCGAACCGTCGGAACCAATATCAGCAAAACAGCTGCTCTTGTGAAATGTTCGAGAGCAGCAGTTATTAGTGTGTACAGAAAATAGATTACCAAGCAGAAAATCGGATCTCAATGTCAGGCTTGTGGTCGTCGCAGGCTACTGAATGCTCGAGCTAAAGGGAGGCTTGCCAGAGTTGTACACTCCAAAAGCAGAAGAACAGTACGTCAAATAACGGGGAATATTAATGAAGGAGCAACTGCGAACGTCTCTAAAAGAATTGTGCGGCGCACATTACACCGTATAGGCAATGAGAGCCGACGACCTGTTCGAAAACCTCTGCTGTCATCCTTGAACAGTTTGCAAAGGCGCTTAAAGATTAGACAGTAGATGACTGGAAAAGGGTCATGTTGTCTGATTAATCGAATTTTCAATTACAGTATGCAGATGGCAGGGTTCGAATAAGACGAAAACAGCACGAAAGCATGAACCCCAACTGCATTTCCACAATACTTCAAGCTGGTGGAGGCAATATTATGATTTGAGGGATATTTTTTTGGCATTGCAAGGGTTCTTTGATTACTGTGTAACAACGTCTGAATGCCCAAGGGTATTTAAGTGTTCTCGCAGATAAAGTACAACCTGTTAAGTTAATGGTGTACACTGCCGGGAATGGATACTTTCAGCAAGACAATGCTTCTTGTCATACAGCTGCTATTGTCGTCAAATGGTTCGAAGAACAGGACGCAGACTTTACCTGTCTTTGTTGACCCGCACAATCACCAAATCTCTATCCAATTGAGAATTTGTGGGATGAGATAGAACGGAGCATCAAGCAGCTGGATTCAGTGTCATCCAATCTGAAGGAACTGGAAAGTGCAGTTCATCGGATATGGGGTCAAATTCCTCTTACTACCTAACAACATCTCACAGAATCTATGCCAAGAAGAATACGAGCAGCATCACGGGCTAAAGGTAGTCCAACACTGTATTGAGAGGATAGTCATAATAATTTTGGCATTCATTGTAAATTCAGTTATATCCGCCTTTTTCCGCCAGTGGCACCGCCATCCAAGTCGAAAATGATACGTCAGATTTTGAGGAGGGAAAACTTCAGTCAGAAGCTTCTGCCATGCTTCGAAATTCGTTTCATACATTTTGGCAATCACAAACATGTTTTTGAGGAACAAAACTCAAGTTTTCTATTGATGGTTGTTGAAAACTTCCCAGGTGTGCTAGGAATATAAAGAGTATATAGAAAGCTTCTGGGAGACAGTTCATGTAAGCTAGACCAAACAATTCTTTTATTTTCTGTAAATCGATTAACAAAATTAAATATTACAAACTTTAATTGCAAAATTGCACTTTTTACAAATCCGAATCAAAAATAATTTACTTTTCTTAGATTATCACAAGAAACATTAATTAAGCAATTAAAGTTAATATTATATGAAAGCAACCTTTAATTCTTAAAATAAAATATATTAAACCTTGGCGTATACTATTTACATATCATATTCATACATGTAATCAATAATTATTAAATATAGTTAGTTTTCAAATAAATTCTTAAGCAGATTGTTGAAAATTAACCATCTGTATCTATTGATTCAACATTATATGAGAAATCGCTTCTTGACCTACACAATGCACGAGTGGCCTCTTCGTGCAAATAAAATGTTCCTCGCTTATAGTCTATTTATTGTATTTCCATGATATTTAACCAAAATTTTATTTTTAGACGCTTTTAAAATATCAGGAGGTTTTCAACTACTTTGGTATTTTATAATAATCTGTTTCTATTTAAAATTTTGCCGAAACATCATTTTACAAGCTTCTATCTAAACCTCCACCTTTTCCAATTGCATGCTGGCAATGGCACACAAACGCCCTGCTATTTCTCTCGCTCACAATTTATTACGACTGAAAAGAAAACTATTTCCCTGCTCAAAGAGCGAGAACGAAAGTAATGAAACTTGATAACTCGAGTACCCCTGGAAATATTACAATACGAAAAGCATCATCTTCTGCTTCGTTTTTTCTCTTTTAAGTAATAGGAAAGGATCTTCTTCCAAAGTAATCTCGCAGGACTCCAGATTTCCCTGCAATTTGTAGCCATGACAACCAAAATCAGCTATCCTATGACATTTTCCAGTAATGACTCTTTTAAAAGACAAAGATTTTAATTGTGGCGGTATTTATTCGTCTCAGGAGAAGAGATATAAGAGACATGATAGTTCAATCTTCCGTTGTTTTGGAAAATATGAAGGAAAAGAAATATTTCTTAGATGCCGCAGGGAGGGTGGATCAGCGAGGGAACGTAAAGGGAATTAGTAATTTTTCTGAGATGAATTGCTTAATCAAGCATTCTAATGAAAAGGTTGATGTTAATAATAATAAAAATGTAAGGATATTGGGTTTTTTTCAAACATTTGCTTTGAATGCTTAATTGCCTATTTATAATTGGACGTACTTATGCAATCTGGTATAAGTTTCAATAAGCAATTCGGGAATACAACTCTTTTTTCTAAATTATTACACGAAAATACAAATATTGAATAGCTTTAAAACAATTTTTTCTTTTACAAGTAATCAGCTGTGAAGCGTATGAAATTTATTCGCTTTTGTATAACAAACTTCTAAAACTTTTGCAGCTCAAAAGAATGAGTCTAAAATCCACAAGAAGGTAGATTACATCTAATTCATCGCGGTGCCCAGTTTTCTTTTTTCATTTAAAGCAGTAATTTTATTCAAATCGTAAACATCATTACTTGTTTTAATTTTCTCATATACGTTGCATACAGAAAGTACAGTAATCGTAAAAAAAAATTGAATTCGAAATCTTGTCGAATTTCTACATTTCAGATATCCCTGAATTCGAAAAGCTCATTTTTGGAAAATTTCCGTCTATATGTGACAAAGATAACTAAGAAAAAGGCTTTGAGCAAGGCGACTGATATTTGAAAATAGTCTTTTAATCAAATTTGCAGATTTCTAAGAAATTTTGAATAAAATCTGTTCATAGAAAATTCGAATATGTACTTTTTCGTTAGCCGGGCGCAAGAGAAAAATTGCCAAATTATGTAGATTTCCCCCAAATTCCTTACGCCAAATTCGCGCTTGGTTCACAATTCGTTAGCCGGGTTCAAGCGAAAAATCGCCAAATAATGTAGAATTCCATCAAATTTTCACGCCAAATTCTTGTTTGGTTCATAATTGACGACATTTGAGCCCGGCTAATGGAAAAATACCTTCGAAAATATGACAGGATAATTACAAAACGAAGAAATCTAGAGATAAATAAAATTCAATTCACATATTTAACATCTACAATGTAGATGCCTGTTAAATTTTAAGCCAAATCCAACTACGTCTTAACTGTTTAGCGGTCTGCACTTTCAGAAACATGTAAATGCGATAATTCAAAAGCGCAATGACATCAAATTAGAATAATGCATCAAATTTGGTATGGGATTTTGAGACTACAAATGCACTAAAACACCAATTTTTGAATATTATTAGTGCATACCAGGGATTAATCGTCAAATAACTCGTCAAGGATGGCATGATAGATTCAGTGCAAATAGTAAATTCACATCATAAGCTAATATTTTGTAATTATTGTACGAAAATGCCATTTAAGGCGTTATGAGGCCCGGCGAGTTTATTAGAGAGTATACGATAAAATTTTGGGGAGATATTGCCGCTGATTAAACTTCAAATAAAAATGTATATGTATTATTTATGATTGCGCGTATGAACTATTTCTTTGGCGCATTCACTGAATTAATACATTCTTTTTACTTTTGTTTCTATAGCTGTCTTAAGTTTGAAATGTTATTCTTATTTTGTAGCTGGTTGTTGAGAAATCGCTTCTTTTATTAAAATAGTGACTTGAAAAGCACTTTTTCTTCAATCTATGATTTAAATATACTAGCTTGATACTTGTATTTAAATATACAATATACTAGCTTGTTGCTTGTATATTGTATCCACAAAATGTTGGCACAGCAACCTTTTAACAAAATATTTCAATGTCACATCATTGTAGAGGTTGTAAACGTGCCAATATTTTAACTTGAAAAGTGACTGAATATTGATTTATTCTCCACTTCGATGGAAAATGCTGGTGAAATTGATTTTCTGTAAGTGTAATTAGCTTTTATCTATTTTCTACACTAGATGTCAATAAGTCAATATCGGATGGCTGCTAAAGACATTTTTGGACAACTATTAAATTGATAGAAAGCTTTTATTGCTTCAAAATCTTTATTTGTAAATACAAATTATCTTCCCATAATAGCAATTTGTTATATTAAAAGGTTAAATAAATGGAAACGATTAATCATACTGTTAATTTTATTTCTTATATCGTCTCATTAAAAAATAAGTGAAAGTAATAAATAGCGTCTCCGAATCCAAAAAAAAGGGGGGGGGAGATTCAATCTTTCTATAATGGCGATACTTTTTGCATTTCATAAGCACGATCCATCGATCCATGTGCATTTTATAGTATAGTGGTGTACTAAAAAAAAAGATTTACATCTATTTTAAGATAATTCACTTTCACTAATCTGAGAAAAGTAAGTTGTTGAAGGCAAAATAGATGTTCATAATTCTGACATAATTAATTACATTTATGATACGCAAAAACTAGCTCTCATAGGATATACAATGTATTGTAGTAGCAAAACTACGTGTTCAAGAAACATCTTCTAAATATAGAGAATTTCAACTTTGATTTATGATATCCCAGATAGAGAGACTGGCTTACTGTATACATGCCATTGTCGTCTCCACGTTACACATCTCATACATAATATTCTAATCCAAACCCATTGCAAGCCAATTCAGTTATCAGTGACATCATAAAAAGACCCTGTTTTCTTCTGTATTTAGAAGTTTATGTATTTTATTTGTCTACTTTCTCTGATAAAAAGGAAAAAACAAATCATGTGATTGAAAATAAGACTGGTAGTCCCTATTTGGTCCTTATCTCTGTCTTGTTTTATTTTTTGTTTTGCCATGCTAAATGTTTAGTATGCCTTTATTTAACAATATTAACTTACTTGTTAAAATAGAGAAAAAATAATCTCTAATGACATACATACATACACACACACTCACCATTGAAAAGGGGTTCTAGATTTCCAAGCGAAAGAGAAAATTGAGAGTAATAAGAGCTACACAAAATCTTCTGAAAAAATCGATTTTTACATTGATTTTTCCCATAAAAAATTCTAAATTTTACTTTTTCAACTCGATTTTCACATACGTTCTCACAATATTGCGTGCTTCGTCGTATAGTGCGGAAAATCAAATTGAATAATAAATTTTAGAAATTTCCATTCATGCGATTGGATCAAAAGTTGAAATAAATTTACAATTTTGATGGCTAATTCATATAAAAGTTTACAATTATCTAGCCTTCTGCAGGGTGAAATTTCCTTCTATGTGATTGGATCAAAATTCAAAACAGATCTACAATTTTAATGGCGAGTCCATATATAAAATTACAATTATCTAACTTTTTATAACTTAGGGTAATCATGTTGAATCAAATAGGAAGATCGACGGGCGGTCACCACTTTAGTAAATATCGATGCACAATTTGATACATAATTTTTGATTTTAAAAATTTTAATGAAATAAACTAACACTAAATTTCATGCAACTAGTGCATATCATGCATTTTTAAACTACCATACTTACATGCATCCGGGCCTACAGGTATACAGACCTCATCGGATGAATTTTTTCCAAATTTGGAAAACAATCTATAAATGAATGCAAAAACAACATACAAATTTCATTTATCTCTCTTTTATTGTTTCAATTCATCGTGTTCGCAGGCAATCCTCCACATAGAAATAATCTGAAAAAAAATTCATATATATAGATTATACCTAGGAGGAACCTTGGAAGAGAGGTACCCAGCTACGTTTATTAAAATTATATATATATATATATATATATTTGCAATTTTCATAAAATATTCAATTGCCATTTAATTTTTAATTTTTGATTATTCTATTTCACGACAACAAACCACAAAAGAAGATCCCGTTGAATGAATGAAAGAGAGGGAGAGAGATTCCAGTAAAAGATGCGTTATCTAGCTAAAAAAAGACCTACACAGTTTCTCACAAGGCAAAGATAAGACGTGGCATTTTCTGTGATTGAGTTTTTAACACTCGGCTGGCTGCCTTCTCTAATTGGCGGAAAAAAAGGTCGCCAGTTTTATTCATTTATCAGATTAGCTCGCTTAGCGGAAACCGCCGATCTCGGGAAATAAATAATTTTGAAAGGTTAAAAGCAAGCGATCGAGTGATCATGTCTTTCTTAGCTAACAACTGCATTTTACAACCTCCAGACTGACAGTTTGGAAAGTGTTTTCGCCAAATAAATCTTTTAAATTTAATATTGAAAGAGATAATTTTCCACTTTCGTTCTGAATTCTTAATGTGCAATAAATATTTTTAAATTACTCTTTGTTTATATAAGTTTAAAAAGAATTTATCATTGAAAATCAGCAAGGCTAACTGGGGAACAAAGTTATTATAAAAAGAGAATTGAATAAGCTCTCTGAATATTTTGCAGCAGCATCCTCAATTCTCTGCTCAGCTATTATCTTAAAACAGTAACCAATCTTCTGGTTTCACCTCTTATGAAATTTTTATAAAATCCATCACAATTCTCTGACGACCTATGAATAGTATGGTGGTGAAGCTTATAAGCCAGATAACAGCTACGGGACACGATCAATTATTTTTGTCTTGTTGTCTTGTTACTCGGTTACGAACCCAAGCATTGCGAGTTCGGTCCTCGCTATCGCCACAAACTACAGTACTTTTAGCGATTACGAACACAAATTTTTTGAGATAAAAACCGATTTTTGCCGTGGTTTATAACAGTTTATCAATAAAACTTTTAATATCAGTCTATTGGAAAACAATTTTTTCTTTTCAAAATTAAAAATATGCACTCGCTATTAAACAGAAATTGCTTCGATGGTTGTTTTAAAACATGAGTATCATAATCGGCGCATATAAAAAAGCAAATTAAATTTTCAAAAACTATGCTTATGAATAGTCTGGGTTGTAGCCGCTGTAAAAATGTGAAGATATTTTTTAACTTAAGATAAATTTTATATCGTTACATTTTACCGGTTTATTCTTATCAGGTTAGAAAAAAGTAATTAAATTATAATTCTAAAAATTAATCGTCAATTTAAAGTTTTTCCTTAGTAATTTTGAAGTATATTATAGCGTAAAACTCATTTTTACGCCATATTAATATTCAAAAAATTAATTTTCAATGATACCAATTCGCACCACTCGCTCTTTAATTGTAATAACTTTTTCAAAATAAGTTTCATTCAATTTTTTTTCCAATCCTTTTTTTGTTATATGACCAAGTTTAATAAGTTAGCAAAATTTTATATAATCATTGTGAATGTTTTAATAACTCACATGCTAATATACAAAAATAAATATTAGATTTCAGTTTATTACCATCTGATGCTTTAACATATTTCACAAAACTTTGTACTTTTAGAAGGATAGTGTTTTAAGACTGACATCATATCTTCAAATTGCAAAATGTTATCACAAAATTGTAAAAGTGATATAATCAAGCCAGAGGAATGCAATGCAAATAAATCAAACCTCAAATATTACTACCCCCAGATTTTTTTTTTTTTTTTTTTTTTTTTGTACTAGAAGACAGAACCACCATCAAAATTTCCCCATTAATGTTTTAGCGCATTTTATGGTGAGAAAGACAATATTGCATACAATCTATCAATCAGAACGTTTTAAACTGTGAGTTTTACCCAATTGTTAGCACAATCACTTTACCTGTTCTAACTTGCAAACAGTAACAGATAACCATAACCATAACCATAAACAGATTGCCATAATGTTTTCAGATCTACATGCACTCTTCTATCACCCTCTTTCATTTGGTAAACTCGGTCAAACTTACCCTTTATGCATATATAGATAACTAGCCCTCTTTTCTTCGCATAGATTATTGATTCTTTTGTTCTTTGTTCGCATAGATTATTGATTTTTTTAGGCTATTAAATTATTAATATGGGATGCAATTTTTTAAAAATAGCATTTTACCTTATACTTTGACGACTAAAACACATGAATTAAATTAAAACAGTTTACTTCAAATTACAAAGTCTATATATTAAGAATTAAAAATGGAAATGAAAATCTTAATACGGATTTAATGATTGGCAAAAACACGTTTTTAAATGCTTCGATGGAGAGTTTGAATTCTATTATAGCATTTAAAAACATTGTTTCAGGTAATTTATCGAATTAAATTAAAAATAGTATTAAAGTTAAATAAAAAATTGTATAAAAATGAAATTTACATCATTAAAAACGTAATTTTTTTAATCTTAAGATAATACAAAAAGCACTTTTTATAAGATAATTATTTTGAAAGATATGAGTATCGTGTTCCGTAAACAAGTCACAACGATTAAGGCTAGACTGAACATTTATATAGGGGTGCCAAAATTGAAACATTTTGGAGCGATTTTTGTTAAATATGAGGTGATAATTCTTATTGTATTTTTAAAAGTATTGCTAGAATTTCTGGAATACATCAGGATCACAGACTTTTAGAGAGTTTTTGGACGATTGATACGATTTGGACGTGCCATGGCGAGAAACCGTGCACTGATCTTAAGTCTTACTTCGATTACTTATCCGGCCATGTTAAACCTATTTTTGCACTTGATTGAATTTTTTGTTGATGCCAATTTCTTGATTTCGTTTATATCTTCTTTACTATGATTGAATGTCCTCTTTGGTGAAATGGAGAATTATCTCCATAACACATTTAATAATATTCTGCAACTCCGTTAATAAGCATTTGATTCAGTACAGCTGTAAAAATGCTCAATGAATGAAGCAGTCTGAAATTCGTCTGATGATTTGTTTATATTTGAATGCTGCCATTCGACCATCTATATACTTATAATAAAGCTCAATGTGTGTGTGTGTGTGTGTGTGTGTGTGTGTGTGTGTGTGTGTGTGT
>JAPMOR010033110.1:461120-514961 GCA_026543865.1 Argiope aurantia | reverse complement strand
GTGTGTGTGTGTGTGTGTGTGTGTGTGTGTGTGTGTGTGTGTGTGTGCGTGTTGGCGCTCTACAGGCCAGACCATTAAACCTACAGCTACCAAATTTGGCACGTGTATACCTTGGAGACCGGGAATGTGAACCTCGAGATTATTTTTTTTTCGAATTTTTAATTAGAATTTTATTTATTTAAAAATTAAGCGAAATTTTGGCGTGTTTCTGCTATAACTTCCGAAAATATTATCGCACAAAAAATATTTTTACATCAAGTTAAAGATAAAAAATTTATCTTTTAAATGATACCAATATTTTAACCTTAAAATTAATTTTCTATTTTTAATGAATTTTTAAATAAATATTTTAACTATATTTTTCAACAATTTTTTTCGTACAAAATAAAAATAAAATTTAAGCTGCAAGAGCACGTTTCGCATTCATGGGGGAAAATTTTTTCATTGTTGCCATCACATTGATTAAAGCTCCAATTAAAAATAAATTAAATCTTTTGGGAAATGAAATCTGCAAAAATATAATTTTCAGCACCTGTCTGTAGGAAATGACACAAATATGTAATATTATTTTTTCTAAAAAATAAATTTAAGAAAAAAATTTTTATGATCTTTTACACTATCTATATTATTAATCCAATAAATCAGTTTTATTTTAAGGCAAGTTTTGTTTAATATGAACAGGATATCCATTCAAATCATAGCCATACAGCTAATTTGTAAACCTTTAGTAATAGACACAGATCTTCTAAAATGGTCTAAGTAGAAAATGATTATATTTTATGTAACTTGATTCAATAAATGTTCTAATAAATAACAAATTTTTCATTTTACATAAAGCTTCTGCTGTGGAAATCACGAATATCAAAATGTTCTTGGAACACTATTATTTTAAATAAAAAGAGTTAATTTCCAATCAACTAAATAAATCACTTAAATTGACTAATTTATGAAAATTTGAATATTACTATTCAATAAAAAATGGATGATTTTAGATTTTCTATCGATCGTTTCAAAGAAAATACACCTATCAGCGCGCAGGTTTCTCAAGATTAATTGGTCTATGAAAATGTTGAGTTTTTCTAAATTTTTAACATTCAAAGTTTCATAAATCAGTCTTAGTTGATCGTGGAAAATAAAAACATTCATTCATTTATTTAAAATTTGGTGTGTCCAGAATATTTCTCAGAATATGATACCTTACTGCATTAAATTTAGACTTCATAATTTTTGAAATATATTTATAGGTCGGAACAAAATATTATTATTGATTTCATTTCAATCCTTTTGAAAGCAAAACTAAAAACTGAATTTTATGCAGAATCTGAGAAATTTTTGTTGAATTATTCTTTGAGATATTACATAAATTATGAAAAATATTTTATAGTTCACATAAAACTTAAATACCAAGCGATTCTGTTTGCAGTACTCATATTCAATAATAATAATAATAATAAATTAAAAATATCGATAAAAATGATAAATAAAATAAAACGCTTGATTTCATTAAAAAATATCTTTACATTAATTACGATTTCAGCATTTTCATTTTAAATTAAAGTTGAAGTTTTACCGGAAATTTCAACAAATTAGGAAAATATATATAGTAAATTGAACGAAACGATCTAAACAACAGAATAAGTTTGGTATGACTATCAAAAATTGAAGATTAAAAATGTTTTGTTTGAGAAGATATTAAGAGACAAGTTATTTGAAATATTTAATTGAAAATTGTAGCGAGCAGTAATACTGGCGAACCGGCTGTTCGCCAAAGGCTTTCTGTGCCGCGTACGTTAGAGTTTTATATACATAGATCCTTTTTTGCGGAAACATGAAGATAAACTAAATTAATTAAACATCATGTCTCAGCAAAAATGGAGTTAGATATTAAATATTTGGTTCAATGTTCATTTTTTGAGCTAGGAAAAAATAGTCCAGTATAAATAACAGTTTGTCATGTTTCATCAATAATATTTACTAGCTACATACCACGTAATTCAAAAAAGAGTAGTGGAAGTATTCATGAAAATATGTTATTTTATTAATGATCTATTGATTGATGTTAAAAAAGTTTGGTCATGTTTAAGCAAATGATTCCTTCAAGTATCACAGTTAATATCAACAATTTTTTTTATAAATTACTTTTGTACTAAAAGTCAAAAAAAATGTGTGTCTGTGTGTTTTCAAACTAGTGCTGATAAAAATTGTGATTCATTGTCGGAAAAATTTTAATAAAGTTAAGACGTTTTAATGCCATACATATTTTTTTTTAAATATTCAACATAAAATAAGGGAATTTCTTTGTTTTTCTATTATTTTTTCCGATTTTCATTTGAATTTCCAAATTCTGATCTTTAAAAAAAACTCCTTTATAATGGAATATTTAAAGTATATTCTATTAAGATGTTTTCTCTTTCGCTTCATTTTTTTCGCTATCTTTTTTTTTCTATTTCCCGTAATCTATTTCATAATTCATTATGATCATTATGGAATTTTGTAATCAATTATTATTTCAATTTTCAAGGAAATGCTCCATCTCAAATATTATCAAAATTGAATTGCAATTAATTTGTTTATTGATAATGATGCTCTGATACTATCAAAAAATATTATACTGTCACTGGGAGTACAAGACTGCACTAAATTTTAGAACTGAAACACATTCAGATTCCAATTTAAAAAATTCACTATGTAACACCATATTTAGAAACATAAAGTAAGTTAATTTAAATAAAATCGTTTAAAACCTACTCTGTAAAAAGAATAAAAGTTCAAGTATTTGAGTCTCATCATTATTTGACATGCATGATTAATCTCGTTTCATTTTTTGGAGCGTTTATTTTTGAAATCCTAATTAAAAGACGTAAATTAAAAATACATCAACCTATATTAAAATTCCACTTCTAGAAGGGAAACGTTAACTTTCTATCTAAAAATGAGGAAATCATTAAATTTAAATTAATGTAGTAAACATTAATAAAAACACTTATCCTCAAATCATCTGTGATTGCCCCAGCAGTTTTGATCATAAATTATTCTTAAATTAAAGCATTTTGTGAAGAAAAAGACTTTTTCCTTTCTATTTCCAGGTTTCTAAGAAAGCTGTAAAATCCCCTGATTTTTCTGTTAACAAAGCAATCTCGCTTCGCCTTTCCGTAAGCAAACATCACCAAAAACTGTATAAAAATTCAAATTTCATCCGAGACCTAGTTTTGGAATCTAAACATCTGGGACCTCATTTATAGGTAGCTGGAATTTCGCCAAAATTCCCGGAGGTAAATATGTTTTTCTGCGTCCGAAGACATCCGACGAAAATGGCGCGGAATTTTATTTTTCATCGTAGTCATGATGGTGTGAGGCAGCTAGGAATTTTTTTTAATGCACAGATTTTTTAAAGTTTATAATGAATAGGACTGGAAGAGTTAAGCATGATTCCCAAGCATATTCAAAATGAATTTACCTAGTCAACTAGACAAATAGTTTTATTTGATTAATTTTTTTTGCTACAATTTTAGTTAATGTCGTTTCTTTTGTTTGCTAGCGTTTTAAATTTTTTTTCAATACTTTAATTTTCTTTACAGATCACTTTATCTGATGAATCTAATTTTGATATCGTGTTTCATTTAATATTTTAAATTAACTGTTTACTAGAAATTTTCATGGAAATAACCAATAACGCAAAGATAAAAGGTAGATTTCTTTTTTCGCATTGCCCAATTTTTTTCAATCCGTTACGATTAAAAAGTATACATTCTTAGTTTATTCATTTTTGTCAGCAAAAATTAATTCATATTTTGATACTATTTTTTTTTGGAAGAAAAAAAATTTTTTATGCATTTTCTGGAGTTTTATTAAAAACAGAAATATACGTCAAAATCAAGTTATATCATAACACTAAAAATGCGAAAGACAATTGACGATATATAATAAAAATAACAAATATATTTACAGGTTCATAATATGATTAGAATTAAAACTTACAATGCATTTATGATATTAACCTTTAGTTAAATTTTCCTATTCTGAAAAATAAAATGTAATAAAAACAATAAGACATTTTAATTATCTGACTTTAATCTATAGACTCCAGCGATAATAAAAAACAAAAGGTTATTTCTATTCAAAAGCTTTATATAGAGAATGTAACACTTCTCAGTCCGTATTCAAGTAATTGGCAATAGATCAGAGAAATATCTGTAGACTAACAGCTGTAAACATTGGAGTGCTAAATTAAAATTGAGAAACCGCAAAACACTGTTCCATAAACTAATATTTACGATTAGTAATGATGAAATAAATAAATCAAATTATATAACCAGCAAGTGTTATAAATTACGAGGAAATAAAAACCCAGAGATAATGATTCCAGTAATTTTGTAGAATAATTTTATTTAAATAAAATAGAAATTCATAAATGATTTGGATGCTCTGGAAATATAAATTACTGGATCATTTTTAAAAATTTTACTCACAAATATTATAAAGCTTTAGAAACAGTATAATGACAGTGTCATGAGAATTAATTATATTGTAAGTTTTGATTAATTAAAAACTATGATTCAATTTATAGAAAAGAATATTTTACCTTTAACATTGCCTTTCCTATTTTGTCAAAATAGATAGGTATATCAATTCATTGTAGATATATCAAAATAGTGAAGGTGTCAAAATGCTGTTGGTATTTTTTTAATAATTTGCCTCGGATTAAAATTCACTGTTTAAAGAATTTCATATCATTCTTTGAAAATTATCAATGATTTATAGGAAAAGTAATTTTCTGTGGTTTCTGGTGACAGTTTATATAGTCTGTAGTTTTTCGAATATCTAGATTAAAAAATTCGAAGATTAAAAAATGTTTAAAACGAAGAAAGGAGTTTGTGCATTTAATGATTCATATAAAAGTATTTTTAAAGTGTATATTATGCTGCTTCTATCGACTATTAGATAGAAGGTGGGAGGGGGGTTGTTACTTATATTGTCTTTTATTTTCTCGTATATGAAGTATACAAAGGCAAAAAATTCTAATCATCAAAAAATTCAAACATGAGATTTAGACAAATAGTTGAATAGGAGTAAGCTTTAGACTCCGTTGAATCCGAAAAATGCATTTTTGGAATCATTTTTATCTGTTTATGAGCACGATAATTGAAAACCAATTTGAACCAGAAAAGGGAATTTTATTTTCTGCTTATTACATCATAAACAAACAAATTTCTGACAAATTTTGAATGACTCCCATTCACCAGAAGTCTATCTATCTGGCAGTCCAAGTTTAAGGGAATGTAATAACTACAAATCATAAAGACCCAGATAAATAAACTTTGGCTACCAGATTTATCATTTATATTATAGATATGCGTCAAATTATTGAACGAAAGCTGTCAAATTATTCACCATCCATCTGCCTTTAATACCGCATTCATGAAAAGCAACTCATCAATTTAGATAAATTAAATTTGATATATAGTTTTAGTAATGATTTTTTATCAACTTTCAAACTAAATGTGTCCAGAAATTTGCTGCAATCACTCTGTAAGCATTAATATAAATGCAGTAAATAAAAACGCATTCGAACATATACTTGGATAATTAAATGAGGAATATATTTTTTAAATATAATATTAGTACGGATTTTCCTCG
The DNA here is from genome assembly GCA_026543865.1 of Argiope aurantia. Classification (NCBI taxonomy): domain Eukaryota; kingdom Metazoa; phylum Arthropoda; class Arachnida; order Araneae; family Araneidae; genus Argiope; species Argiope aurantia. The sequence goes on along the minus strand of JAPMOR010033110.1, from coordinate 509,324 downwards.
CCGCCGGGTTCTTTTGATAGTGATAGTGATATGGATGCGAGAACACAATCAGCAGGCCTCAGTAGAAAACAACGACGTTTATTTACACGAAGACACTAATACAAAGACGACGAATACACAGACGACAAATATTTACAACAGAGATGAACAGATGACAGCACACTATAGACGACAGTAGCTCACAAGTAGTAATCGTCCACAGCACACGAAGCGGCTAGACAGAATCCAGCAAGAGAGGTGATTCTGGGAGCTTCGCTCTACGGTTGAACTTCTCACTGTCTGTTCTTGCTTTATCTGCCGACTCACTACTTCTCACAACTGGCTACTGCACACAATATACGAGGCTGCTTCCACAGTAGACAACAGAATTCGATGCTCACAGCTCAGCTCAGCACTCGCTCCGCGCAACGTTGGCATTCCGTTGTTTCTTCGCTATCCTTTCGAAAACTCGTTACTTATCGGCGATTCCAACTACAACTCACAACGACGAATCTCGATGATCCCACAACTTGAGCCACAAGCTGTATATAAAGGCCGATGATCCCACAGCCGGCCTTTTATAGTTCCCGGGAGACGGGGCTAGAATCTTCTAGACCAATTAGGCGTATCTCGATTCCTAATGGACGAATCGACAAAATTCTCGAAGTTTCGAGCATTATGCATTTTGTTGCCAAATTCGTTGCTAAATGGTCGTCAAGTTCTGGGATCACTGGTTCGGCATCCGACAGCATCCAATACAGATGACTGTAAAACTGTCTTTCTTATGATTGCACTATTCGTTCTGGGAAGCAAAATTACAAGTTTGTAACAATATGAAGATTTTTATTAAATTTTGAAACAAATCCTTCCAAGGAATTGTCGTCTGACAGTCTGAAAAATTTTCCTGTATCCCTCTGTATATTTTCACTATCTCAAAAATGCAAGGATTTAGATAAATGAATTTGGTATATTATCTTGTTACTAAAATTATAGACCAGTGTCAAATTTTTGTTTTTTATTGTTTAAAAAATTGAATATTCGGATTTTTTTTCTGTATTACGAAGCACAAAATTCTCATATGCGAGATAAAAATTAAAATCTTGGCTTTCACATCCTTCTCTAAAATCCGTAATTCTGTGACAAGTGGAAACCACTTTTATTAGGTAATATGCGAGACATTTTTTTGGACATCATACCTACTGATTAACTGAATGGGTTGTTTAAAAAATAAGTAATCCTGTTTTTAAACGCCAAATATAAATATATTTAATCTCTAACGTACTATCAATTTTAAATTCGATATGAAATTTTTTTATGCCTAACCACCTCGAGTGTATCAGCTGTTTTAAATATTTTCAACAACTATAAAAATTGAATAATTAAATAGACACAAACTAAAAAAACAGCTATTTTATGGATAGATAAATATTTTATTAGGTAATATGCGAGAAACTTTTGTGGACATCACTACTGATTAACTGAATAGGTTGCTTAAAAACTAAGTAATACAAAGAAAATAAGTACGCCTATTTTTATACGCTAAATATAATCTTGGTGAGTCATCAATTTTAAATCCGATAAAAAAATTATTTTTCTACCAAACAATCTCGAGTATATCAGATAGTTTTAAACTTACCAACAACTATAAGAATAGAATATTTGAAAATAAGAAATAATATCTAAAAATAGATATTTTCTGGGTAGATAAATGATTAAATGATTTAACTTAAGCAAAACGGAACTCATTTTCTCCAGCTGAAAAGACTGGTATCACGCTAGCGCACTTATTAACAAGGAAGAATTTTTCTTCGGGAAATTTCACTGCATATCTAAAATTTGCTTATCGTTGATCCCCGATTTTTCTTCTTAAACAAAAGTTTGATACTTCCCTCTGTTTCTTTTCTTCCAAAAACGCCTTCTGCAGATCTCATTAATCACAATTTCGAGAAGAGAGGAGTTTACGATCCACTGGTGGGTGTGCTGCACTTCGTTTTACGGCTTGGATGAGTTCTTTCCTTTTTTATTATCTGTATCCAAGTGGTAGCAGTTTCAAAGGCGGGTAATTTCCTAAAGCAGGAGCCTGCAAGCTGTGTAATTAAATGTAGGCCGCTTCAACCGTGGAATGCATTTGTGTCGTTATTTGTGGCGTGTAACGAGATTCCTCCGTTTAGTTAGCAACAAGCGGAGAAATTGCTTTCAAATAAAGAACAAAGCGGCGAATCCACGAAAATTACCTTGGGAAGCTGCCGGTTTATTCCTTGTTCAATGTCCTTTTTATTTGTTTTTCAGAGATAAGACTTTATTTAAGTTTCTTTGTCTTATTTAGCGTTTTCTGAGATAAAAACGATTTCCGATATTTCCCGCTTATAGAGATCAATAATATAATTTGAAGGTTTATCTCTTATAACATTTATTCAAATAATTTCTAAAAATATTCGGTTTAATATGTTTTTTAAATATTCCTCTTCGTTTATTTTAAGATTAATAAAACTGTTTACAGTTTTTTTCCAATTTTAACAATTTGGTGTCCCTTTTTCGTGATTACAAATGCTATTTTAAAATAAATTTTATGTTTATTTCTTATTTTTATAGAAACGTTGCCTATATGCACACATTCTATTTATACAAAATTAAATTCGGAATTAAACCGAAAAGGGAAGAATCACTGCAACTTCCTACAAATGTATTTATGCATCTTTGAGTAAAAGGTATCAATAGTTTGATAAATGATAAACTTGTCTTAATAATTTTAACAAAGTTTTGATAAACTGTCTTAAAATTTGTTCTAATTGCATTATCAAGATTAAAATTAAGTTTTTATTGAAAAATTTTTAATTTAATATAAAGTGCTGTTCAAGTTGTGAGCAGGATTTTTTAAAATTTATATCATTCAAAAATAGTATTCTATTCATTTCCTGCCCATTGGCCTCATTTGACATCATATAAATTGTCCGCTTTTAAAAGTATTTCTACTTTTAATTTGGACTGAAGAGTGTTAATGGGGAAGAGTGTTAAATAGTTTCGAAAGAATATTGGAATCTATTAGTAGTTGAGGCTTGTATTATCTATATTTCCCAAATATTAACATCATAACCTAAAATTATCTTGAAGATGTGCTTTGAAACATTCATTAACATACAAAACTCCAGCGTTAGAGTAAACAGTCATAACAAATGCCGTTACTCAGGACATTATCAAAGTATTAATGTTTTTGAAAAGATTTTTTTTCTTCGATTTCAAAGCAGAAGTGATATTTTATTTTGCTATATTCCTGTAAAAAGTGTAAAAATTCATGTAAAAAAATATTTTTGATGAATATCAATTAAATTTCTTTTATATTTTATAGGAATTACATTTGAATAACGGCGGTAGAATGTTTTGTTGACATCTTCGGAAAAACTGGGATGAGGCAAAAACTTTATTATTGAAATGACTGCGTTTCCATTTCAAACGAGATTTAAATCCCACTATAAGACGCAACCATATATACATACTACAGCGTTTTATATCGATTTCAGTGCACATTCCCCATTTTTCAGACCATATACAACAAAACATTTTGAGAAACTGAATTAATACAAATTATTATAGAAAATATATATATATTTATTTGAATTGATGCAGCAAGCCAGGCAGAATGCGAATTCATCAATATTTTCGCTTAATTCTCTTTATTATTGCTAAGAATTTTTAAATTATATGTTTGAATCAAATCCCTGAGTAGCATAGTCCGTGTTCCACATTTTTCGAGAATTCCACATTTGCGTTCTTTCAAGAAATAAACAATTTTCGGAAACTGGACAACATTCTAACTCGAGAAAAAAATTATTTGGCTCGTATAACATGACTCTACTGCCAAACTTTAATGCGTAATTATTCGGATGGCTAAATGGAGGCATGGGAAAATATCGGTCAAACAGATCTGTCCAAACTCTTGATGGATTGCTTCATTAATTCTAAACTGATATCTAAGCATATTAAAATAAGTTTTGGGATCATTGGGGCTTTGAAGAGTAACAGCTTTCTCTATTATATCTGCATTTATTTTTTATTTGCAAAATTTACTAAAAAGCTTCTGCTTGTTAATGCGTAAAAATAATCCGAGATAACCAACCTCTAATGTTTGTCAGAAAAAAAGAGGAATATATAAATAAATAAATACTTCGAACATCTTTTTTTTTTCTTTGCTTTCATAGATGCTTAAATTCGTTCTCTGCATATATTAACCTTATATTCATTTGTTAATTATAATTAATTTTCAGTGAATACATTCTAAACTCTTTTATTTCAAATATCAAGTTTAAAAATAATGTTGGGAATTTATTAGAAACAATTATAAAATTTTGTTTTTATAAAGGTCTTAAAAAATCAGTATTTTTTTTATATTTACAGATGTGCTCTTCTACTAATTAATTTATGAAGTATGAATTACTTATTTTATAAATAAGTAATAATTAATTCTTATATATAAGTAATTATCAAGAGAAATGTTTTCCGCTCTATTATCATCTTCTTTCTCATTGAATTTAAAAATTCTAATATTTTTTCAAAATTGAACTATTTTATAATATGCAAAAATATTTTAATATATTTTCAAAATCATACATAAAAATAAAATATGTTTGTTTAGTACAAGCTTATGTTGACAAGTTGGCGTTTGATTTTTCTACATCAAATAAATGAATGCGTTGGTGAGAAATTAACAAGTTTGAAATACAGAACGGTCCGAGTGAAATAATAAGTTTGCGATAAATACGATTGTGATAAACAGTGCTCAATCCCTCCCCATCAATTTCACATTGCTGATATATCTTTAGCGCGTGTGATTAAAAAACGAATCACAATCAGAACTTCCGAACTTTTATTCGTGCTTCTTTGCTTACTTATCCAAACAAACTCTTCTAAAGCCAAGCAATTCTTAAGATATCTGTCAGCTCGTAAAACCCAGTCTGCATATGTGCATAAGAAAAAAGAAAATTAAATCAGAATATTATCATTACAATACAGAAATTACACCCATTTATTCAAATATATCATTTTTGATTTTAATCAGCATAGACAGATTTTTAAAAATGTTAAGTTTAAACAATATTTTTAAAACATTATGTAATAATAAAAGTATCAGTATCTTTATTATTTATATTAAATCCATTAATTAACTACTATTACTACTAATTACTACTATTTTTAATGTTTCACGTTACAAACATCTGTTGTATTCATTTATATTTTATAATTTGTAATATCTTTTAAAGAGAATATTGCATATAATTTCATTTTTTATGTTATACATCAATGAGGACACTATTTTTTTATTCATTTGTTCTGTATTACCACTTTAAGAGGTACGGAAAAATAAGTTAGAATAATAAAACTGTTTTTTTTTGTTTGTTTTTTTTTACAATTTAGAAAAATTCTGGCCTTATCGCTTTTTAATTCAAAAAGAATTTTGAACAAAATGATTAATTTTTGTGATTCTATTCAAATAAGAAGAATATGGGTGAACTTCATACAATAAAAATATAATTTACAATTTCTTTTCTTATTTTAAGACAATATTTATTATTTCCATGCTTTTATTTTCAGATTTAAATTAGCTATGTTTAAATGATTTCTACTGTTACCTGTATTCATGTCTAAGCATTACTTTTATCTTTTCTTTTCAGTGTCTCTAGACGCTCGACCGATTGTGATTCCAATATTGTCCTGTGTCCTGTGCTTTCCTGTTTTGGCTTTTGCCATTATATGCGCCCTCAGGTACAGAGCAATACGACTAAGAAAGAAAGACAGACTCAAACGCGTGCAATCTGGGTAAGATTTGTTTCATTAGTTTCTTTCTATTTAGATAATTCATCCAAAAATATATCTTACATTTTTCTAGAAATTTGAAAATTGTCAAATAATTGCCTAAATAAAGCATGTCGCCGAATTTTTAGAAACTTAGGATTTATCTTTAAGAAAAATTGAAGTTGTCATAACATGATAAATGTCCAACTCTTTGTTCATTGAACTTTACAAGTCAAACAGCCCAAAAAAACCCGTTTTGAAATAATTTATAAACACTCGGAATTCTATTCGTAAACATCAAGAAAATGCCAATTGGGTTCACAAAAAAAAAAAAAAATGCGAACTTAAAGCAACTTGGATGATAAATTGTGTGTCTAGTTTCTAGCATTCCATGCTATGAAAACAAGAGTAATCATGAATGACGATCTGAATCCTGTTTTCATTAATTGTTTAGGATGTATATATAATGTAAATGTTTATAATTCTTTTTCCTAATAATAAAATTTCACTTCTCTTACTCTTCAATTTACACTTCTAGTTGTCCTTAATACAGATACAATAAAACTAATTTAAATTTTAAATATTTTAAATTTATTCTTTAAATTAAATTAAATTATTACTCATTAAATTTATTAATGTTTATTCTTTTTGTGACAGATTTAAGGATTTTCCATGATTTTATGCTAAAAACTTGAGAAGGGATTGCAGTTATTGCAGTAATTATTTAAATAAAAATTTGAATTAGAAGTTTGAATGAGTAGAATATAGTTTGGGAATCTAGGAAATATACCAAACATATTCAAAGAGGTTGTCTCTCTATCTCTTCCTCTATTTTTCTTTTTTGTGTGTGTTCGACTTAAAGGCCAAAGACCTAATGAATAGAGCTCGTTATATCCTTTAAACAACATCCTTGAATTGAAAATTCTAAAATAAAAGCATAAAAGTATGTATAAAAATTTGATACGCCCCATAAACAGCAGAAAAGGAAGAGAAAGAGCAATTATCTCCATGACACCCCCGTTCTTTTTACCCTTCTTAGTTCGCATAATTTCTATTCGTATTCAAGTGTTATATGTTTGATACCTTTTATGTAAAAAAGGAAGTAAAATGGATAAATTCATCGATTTATTTTAAGATGTAATTTCTGTCGCAGAAACAATGCGCATATCAATTTATAAATATTATATATATGTATCAATTGACACAATTGTTTCTGTTGTTTCTGTTGCAGAGGTAAATGGTATTTCAAAGCAAAAATAATTTATTACTTCATTTCCAAGTTAATTTCTTTCTTATTAGTTTCTTTGTGTGTGTGTGAGTGTGTGTGTGTGTGTGTGTGTGCGTGCGTGCGTGCGTGCGTGCGTGCGTGCGTGTGTGTGTGTGTGTGTGTGCGTGCGTGCGTGCGTGTGTGTGTGTGTGTGTGTGTGTGTGTGTGTGTGCGTGCGTGCGTGCGTGCGTGCGTGCGTGCGTGTGTGTGTGTGTGTGTGTGTGTGTGTGTGTGTGTGTGTGTGTGTGTAAGTATTTCTTGAATTGCATTTTTTTCCCGAATTTTGTTTTCATTGAATGATAAAGTAAAAGTAAATAAAGTAAAGCAAAAAGTAAATTGATAAAGTAAAAATAAACAATGCAATAGATAATATTTTCAAAGAAGAAGACAATAATAAATTTGTAGAGAAGTTTCTTCCCAAAAATTACAAGCATAATCTGTAATAATTGGTCAACCCCTTAAAGAATTTGGTTCCAAAATTGATACTTATCTGCAAGTAAGATTTTAAATCTGTGTACTAAATTTTACCTATTCAGATCTTTTTGTTTTGTAATTATCAAGTTCACTTGTTGTCGAACAATTGGACAGACAAAAGACCTGCGAATGGATTTCGTTCCAATTTTAATAGAAATCCAAAAAATTGATTTAAAGACATACCAGATTTCATTTCTCCAACTCAAAGCATTTTTGAGTGATAGTTCATAGACACAGATAGACAGACAGTGCAGTTCACAGACAGACAGGCAAAATTTCAAAAATGTATTTTCAGATTTTGAGAGGTCTGAAACGTGAAGATATGTCAAAATCTCGGTATCGAATTTTTTGAAGATTACAATTTTTTTCTTTTTATTCTTAAAACACTTATAATAAGTAAAACTAGCCCCGAAACATTTAACAAATATTCAGTTTTCTACAGATTAAGTTACATTTTTGGTATTAAATGCTTGGTTGTTTTTAAAATTAAAATTATCCTTTTTGTAAATGATAAGCACCCGAAAAATGATTACTTTACATGGCAAGCACACACAAAACATTTTTAGATAGTTTTAAGACGTAGCTCAATTTTTCCAAAGTATGTCTTCAAAATAAAACTGCATTTAAATTTATGATATTAACAGGTTTGCGTTCCTTTAATAGTTAATACGTTTTTTGAAAAGTGAAATGCAAATATTTCATTCATGAAATGCTGACTTCATCTCCATTTAGTTAATTAAAAGTACTTAGACTTTAAAAAAAGTCTGGACTTAATATCGCATGTGTATAAATTGAGTTCCATTAAACCAAAGTAAAAAAAAACGTTTTCCCAGTTCTTTTTTTCCTCTGTTCGAATTTCTATAACTTTTTAATCAAAATTAAAAACAAATCGTGTTAACTAATAAATGTAGCAATATTTAAGTAAATATATTTTATTTTATTTTCATGTCTATATATCTTATTTTATCTTAATCTTTTTATTTCACTTTCATTTAAGAAAAGTTTTTAACTTTTTTGTGTGTGCTCCGTTTTACTTAAAATAAGGGAAAATATAAAGTTCACAGTTTTATATTTCTAAAATGTTTTCACATCTGAGTATAATAAGTTTTGTTAAATTTCATCAAAGACCAAGTTTTTATGAAAAATTACATTATTAGAAGTTTTTAGGTGATGTAAAATAATCAAATAATCTCATATAGAGAAGAAAAGAAAATTTGAAAATAGAAAAAGAGAATAGCAATATCAGTTAAAAATACAGTTGAAATAATGCGCATAAATATATGCAAGTTCCTTGCATTTTTTGAACCCAAATCTTTATTTCAGAACGTCGATAGCTATAATCATAAAAGAGTGAGCTAAATAGAGTAAAGAAACTATGCACTATGTGACAACACCTCCAAACAATGGCATTTAGAAAGAAAATTTTGAATTGTATATTCCTACGTCGAAAACTTATAAAAAGGAAAAACTCAAATACAAAGTTTTGAAACATTATCAATTTTAAATATAAAAAAGTACATTTCCTTGCAGATACAATATTAAAGCATGCCTTTCATGAATTGACGTACCCAATAGTCAAAACACCCATTACTTTTACTTTGTAGCAGGAAACTCTAAATCGAAGTTTTGCAATCGAAACTCTGTCGAAGGTTTATGATATGCTTAATCCTTGATCCTATGATTAATCCTTGATCTCAAATTTTCACTCTGAATACCAATTAAGATTTGCAATCCAAATGTATTTTGCCTCAACAAAAAGGATAAATAATTTTTTTACAAACAAGTAATCAAATATTCCCCTGTCCGTTGTGACACAATGAGTTTTTGGTGCATTTTACTTTTAACAATAATATAAATGAGCTGCCTTCTTTTTTAATATATTTATCAAGGTCTATAGCTTCATAAATTTTATTCCTGATCTCTGACAGAGATAAAAAAGTATTATAAAGAGTGGGAAAGAACATCTTTGAATCTGTAGGTGGGCTTCAATGTAGCGTTCATCACGTAGCGTCACGTAAAAACACCCTTCCTACACTAAACAATTTTTTGAATTCGCCTTTTTAGCCGCATTCATAAAAAAAATATTTACATTTAAAAAAACAATAATTACATAAAATAATAACTAAATACATCAAATAAATAAAAATTAAAGAATTAAATAATAAAACAATAAAAACATTAAATGCATTCACTTGAGTAAGAGCAAATCACATACATGGAAATTATTATGTATATTTTTAAATATTTAATCTTTTTCCCTGCGCATTTTCTATCACGTTCCTGAAATTATTCTTTATATTTTAATTAATATATTCTTTATACTTTAGTTATTGTGTTTATTTACACTCGCACTGTCACACCACTGAGAAAAATTTTAAATATACTTAGGCACTAGCATGATTAAGACTAAAGACAAAATATAATTATTGGAATTTTACTACTTCTTAATTATATCGCTTTCTTCTTTTAATGTGGTAATGAGTATCCTTTATTAATATAACTATCAACATTTATTAATATAACTATCGACAACAACAACTGAAGCTAAGGAAAGGAATCGCATGTAAAAAGCAATTGTTACTTGCCTTCATAACTTCAATTGAAGAAGTAATTTTAAATTATTCTCTAAAATTAGATTCTAAAGATTGTTATAAATAAAGTTATATTTTAATGTTAGTAAACTGAAACCTTTTCATCGGGTTTTTTTTTGTTTGATCTTCTTCAATAAATAAATCTGTGGTAATTCATTAAACATCACTTTCTAATAGTATTTCTCAATGCTCTGCATGCGAAGTTAGAATCACTGTCTTTCAAAACATTTTCAATTCATTCAGAAATTTCATTAATTATTAAGAATCAAACGGAGTTCCCCCGAAGTTTAATAATTAATCTTTTAACTGAAGTTTTAAGTCAAACATTGATATTCGAGTTTGATCACAGTACTATTCAGGCGAATAGGAACGAAATATTGAATAAAGTTTGGAACTGCAGTACTGCATTGGATGTTTTCCAAGATAAATAGAATTGAAATAAGTAACAGCCATTATATTTTTTTGCCTTGTAAATATAGTGTAATTTTTATACTATTTCCAGTATTACGTTTTATAAATAAGTCATCTACTTGAATTTTATTTTAAATATAAGTTACAGTTTTCAAATATTTAGTCGCATGGTATGTAACTTTAATTTAGGTTAACGCATTTAATCAAAAACTGATTTCAATACTAAGAAAAAAAATTAAATCTTTTGATAATTATATTTTTTCTTGGATTAGAAACAAAAAGTTTCAGCAAAAAAACGAAGATAATCTTTTGGTGTTATATATTTTTCCTTCTTTATAAAGAAAGAGTTTCTGAAAATTTTATCTTCGTTTTAGCCCTGCAGTTGCCTTTTAACTAAACTCCTTTCGACGTTATCTTTTTTCAAGTTTTTAAAATCATTCTTTCTTCAAACTAGGTTGCAAAAGTAAAATGTTTGTGTTATAATTTTGTTGTCTTTCTTGAATGATTAATCATAAAGTACCAAGTTAAATCAATCAGAAAATATCGTTAATATAGACATGCTATTAGAAAATTACGATACTATGAACGAGAAGCTAAATATATTTACATACAATTATATTCTTTCCTGGATTATAAAATATAAAGTTGATGCAAAAATTTTCTTCGTTTTGATTTTGCGATTGCCTTTTAAGAGATATGACTTCCCCATTATGTTGCAATTAAAGTTCTTTCTAGATAAACTGTTGTGTAACAAACTCTTATACTCCAGTTTTGAATTCTGAGATGATTTAAACATCATACATTATTGATAAATGAAATTCTAAAACTAGGCATTATATTAAGATTTTTTCTTTCATTTCTGGATTTACTGAAAATTTTTTCGAATCGAATGTTTTTTTTAAACCCTTTGCAAGAATAAGGAGTTTTTTCCTTCTTTTTCTACCGGACACAGTTTTAATTGTATATTATATTATTGACGATATTATTAAGGTTATTTATGTCTTTATCGTTCTCATATTAGAAATCTCAATTTTCACTTTCTCTAAATGCTAATTTTAATATATATTAATTAATATGCAAAAATGAGATTAATAGATATTTTTGAATTAATTCCTAATTTTCGAAAAAATATCACCATTTATTTTCAAAATTATATTGTTTTTTCCTTATTTTCATAGATTTTTGTACAATTATGAACTATGAAATTTTTAAATGTATTCGAAATCACAGAAACTATAAATTCAAATTTCTGTTAAACTATTACTGTTTTTATTATTTTTTTAATAATTTAAAAATTTATGAAGTTCTGAGAATGATATGCTCATATAATAAATTTCTTAATTACTTTTTTGAGATCAAAAGAAAACACTTTTCTTAATAAATCATTATATTTCTTTAAATAATTTCACGAATGACATTTTTAATTTTGAAAAAATACCTTATGAGATTTAATATGTAAAGTACATTATCAAAATTATATTTACTTCGGTTTAAGAAATCTTCTGAAGTCTCGGAGTAGGGGAAAATTTAAGAAATAGGGAAGTGAACTTAAAAAAAAGGCTGGGAAAATCACCAAAATTAGCTTAATGTTAAAACATAATTTAATAAATAACGCTCGTTCAATATACTTCAGTGCATAACTTTCATTTAACAATCTTGGATAAAATGTTTGAATGAATTACATCTCATATTGAACGAATCATGCTGAACGTAGCATTCACGATAGCTTTCATTCATTATCCATTATGAGCAGCTTGACAAATGCCTCTCATTCCAAAAGGCATTAAAGCAAATTTCCAGACGCAACGGAATGAATGTGCCAATATCGAAAGAGCTATGAATGCAGTGTTACAGGAAACGAAACAAACTATTGTCTAATAACTATTGATTGTCACATTTCCAATTTTCAGCCGCATACTTTAGAGGATTAAATGTAATTGAAAATGCACAAATTCCTTCTCAGAACTCGTATTACTATCAAAATTCTATATCTTTAAGCTCTGTAGAATATATCTAAAATAAATACTTATGGTATTTATAATATCATTAGTTCTATTCCTTGCATTATATTTATAACTTATAATTTGTTATGCTTGCTGATATTATCTCTTTGATATAACTTAGATAAAATAATTCAGAATCAATATGTTTGTTATAGTTCAAGATAGCTAAAAAGATAATAACGCCATGTTCGGAAAGGAAGAAATATGAACTTAATAATTGCCTACATTTAATAGCTAAGAATTACTTAATTTCTTTTTTAAATTTCAGATAATTTCTTAAAAAAATTGCATTAGAAATTATAAATATGAGTTCAATTGTTGATACGAAAAGAAAATCTCATGGAAAGGAAATCACTTCTTAAATTACAAAATTTATGAATTATTTTATTTTGGAAGGACTCGAAAATTCTGCAAAAGTTTTGATAAAGATCAAAATATGAAAAAACAATTTATTTCGGTAAGTCGATTGTTTTTTAACGAGAAATATAATTTTATTTTAATAAATTTAAATCCATATTCGATTGCTTAAAATGTGTAATTTTTGAAGCTTTCTGATGCATTAATAAAGGATTCGATTTCTGAAGTAAAGGATCGATAATATTAATAAACTAATGATTTTATATATTTTACCTCATATCACAATCGCAGAGAAAAGGCTTCGTATAATTTTAATATCAGTATTCTTCCCAACAAGTTTTCATCACAAAATTTTTCCCAATCTAATTTTAGAATAATTATTTTTATTTTTATTATAAAACTCTATAAGGGTTAACAGATAAGCATACATCAAAAATATCCATTATTAATTTTAGGAAAAATAAAGAATAGATTTGGAAAATTAACTATTCTTTTGAAATATATCTATTTTAAACATATTAACAGTTTAATTTTGTTGTTGTTTCCGATGACACTTGCTATAGGCAAGCCCGCTGATTTCAAATCAACGATTTTAAGCCGAAAGGGAACGTCTCTTATTTTAGTAGCGCCAACTAGGGCCAAGAGTACGATTTTGCTACTCACACATCACATTCGCTTGCACAGCCCCTTTTTAAAGGGGGGCACATTCACACATCTCACAGATAGAACAAATGAAGGACAACCATGCCCGAACCGGGACTCGAACCCGGGACGCCTAGATCACGGGGAAGACGCGCTACCCCAATGCCAGGAAGCCGGCGCAGATTAATTTTAAATATACAAAGCTTTCACTCCTGAGAAGGATAACCTTTTAAAGGAAAGCAGGATGATATTTCGCAAGGATAAATTATTGTGAAAGGCAGTTGCCGCTACTTCACTAGCAAAATTCCAGTTTTGTTCAATAAAGTGTATGCGCATTTTATCGAAGGAAAATGCCATTATGAATGGGTCTAGACGATAAGTCAGACAAAACTCGAAAAGCTCAGACTCTTCAAATACCATTATAACGACGGAATGGTTCAACGTTTAAAAAAACAGTTTTCTAAGAAAACAACTACTAACTCATTCCTTTTAAAATGCTTTGCTTCACATATAAACTAGAAAATGCAACTGAAACTTCTTCTTATTTTATTTAAATATTCAGCTTGAAATATCGATGACAGTATATTTATCTTACTGAAATAAAATGCTCAGATTTTCTGAAAAATGCCAAGCACAAAGTTTTATTCAAAGTCCATTAGAACGAAAAATTATTCATATTTTAAATTCTTCTACATATTCTGATATAAGAGGATATTCTGTCAAATTATTTATTTTCATTTATTAAGATGAGTGCAACTAAATTAAGCATGTACTTTGGCTTTAACCACTCAACTAGTAAAAGTCAAAAGTATTATATATGTATATTAATCAAGATCGCTCAAACTCTGATTGTCATAATTCTCTCACACATACACAATAGAATACATAAAAATTTCCTTTGTGTCTTTTCGGAGAACTGTGTTTCTATGACCAACAGTTTTCAAGAAAAATGCGTGAAAAATGTATGACGTCATATCCAGTATAAGGAAAACCTTTAATGGTATTTAAATATGTTTACGTAGGAAGATACCCAAAATGTTCTCTGTATACATCGGTGCGTTGTGCAATAGCTGACTGCACGCGTCTGTACAAGTTGAAGCAGCGAGGCTTCCACAAGAATACATGCAGCCTGAAGATGAACAGATAAGTCGTTTTCTATAGTATGTTTGTCTCGATATACCGATTCTTTTAGATGGCCCGGTAGGAAGAAATTCAAAGATATCAGATTTGGCAGTCCTAACGGTCAGAAAAATGAAAGTCCTTTCTTTGCTGTACAGTGGCCCAGTCAGAAATGCGCCATAGCTCCATCGTATTGGTATCAATGGCCATGTATTGCCACTAAAGATATAGTATATAGGAAATCTAGAAGTACGAAACAGATATTGGAGAAATATAACCACGAAGAAATATTATGTATGAGTATGCCATGAGCCATTCAAGGAATGAGTATGTTCCAATCAAGCGATTGCCTAGAATGCCGGCATACACATATAGATCAACAGACTTGATGTCTCTGCAGGCGGACTGTATAATTATTGAATTTTAATCATATATGGCTATTCTGACTTTTGTCTTCGTCCGTTTACAAGATTTGTGCAAATTAATAATTATAGGTATCATGTTGTTGCAATAACCATAACAATGCATCACTGATGTAGACTGTACACGGATGCATAGCAAACTGTTTATAGTTGACCTCTTGTCCCTCAATAGCCTGTACACAGTACCGTTATTCACATTCAGCTTCCTGGCTAGTGTATGTGTGGACTCAACTCGTGTATGTGTGGACTCAGTTTTTTTACACCCTTCGACAAATTTCATCCTTAACGCTCGCATCAGTTAGCCGCGAACTCTTAAACTAACCTCATGGAGATGGGTGTCGAGCTCCTACTCCAGCATTTCTCAGTTTGTCGTCCAAACTGTGGATGATTGTTGGAATAGGAAAAGCTTCGTGGTGAATAGCAACGAGCATACTTCCTAATAGATCAAAGAGTGTTGTAATTAATCGAAGATAAAATATGAACGAATGAAATACATTATCACCATGTCAAAACTATAGGTCATTATAAGATGTGTCCTTTTAAATGCGATTATTGAATGCATCTTTTCAAAAACATGAAATTTGAATTTCACATCGGATGTATAAATCTACGAAAGTTTACTGCAATACTGTTGAAAGATATAAATATATTGGCAAAATTTTTAAATTCTAGCATCAAAACGGGCCTGTTTGAGATATCCGTGATTTATAAACAAAAGTGGCTTCTTTACCTTGCCCCTAGGTAAGCAGGAAATTTCAATGATCAGGACGAATTGACAGCATAGGCGGTAACTATGGGTGAACCTAAGTGTCATTATCCACCACAATACATCACCACTCGTAGAAGGCATGTACTGTCATCGGTAACTAGTAAGAGCACCACACCATTTCTGTACCCACCAGAGTGGCGAGAACCAACTATTACACCAGAAGCTTCTCTTCCCTAGCTCTGAAGTGCCCTAAAGGGGGATATTTTCAACTGGTGTTAGTTTTTCTTAAGTTTAAAACTAATTAAAGTTTCAGAACTGCAATCATCCATAATGGATCAATGCCTCAAAAATACAAAAAAGGATTACAGTACTTATTACTCCTGTAGTTGGATATACTAAAAGATAGTATTATAAAAAAGATTGGCAAATTTCTGACTAAGCAAACTATTCATCTACTTAAAGACGCTAAGCTAAAAGACAGTCGCAAGCTAAGCGATTGAAAATATTTATATTTCTAGAAACTAAAAGAATAAATTTGAAAAGAAATTCAAATTCTATTAATTGTAAAAATACTAGAATAATATTATCACTTCATCAAGCGTAAAGGATTAGGTTTCTATATATATCATTATCTTCAATGAGTTATTACATAATTTATAAATATTGAGCCTCTGTTTCAATAATATTGTGCACAAATGTGATGCTGAGAAGTCTGGAGTCAGAATAGAAAAATAAAAACTAACCCATTTCCACAAAATAAATGTAATAATCATTACCATATTAAAAATATGTTAACGATTTAAAAAGCTTGCTAAAATATGAGTCTAAGACAGATTATTAAAAGAGAGCCTCCCAATGTTGCAATGTTCAGTGATTCTTTGATTAGAAGGCAATATTTATACGAATATTGCTTAAACGTATGTTGAATGTTCCGAAGAAAGTGGAAGCGAGATTATGTGCAGTTAAAAAAGTGTGTTCAAGAATTACATAGTAGCGAAAGGAAATATTTTCCTTTCGCAAAATCGTAAGCAAAAAAAATCGAATTATCGCAGCTGCGTGTAATTGTTACATGCAGTAAGTTGAGAGTATTAAAAAATAAAAAAATATATCAACAACACAGAGTTGTTTTTATTAGTATAATTTAGAAAATAATTAGAAATAATTAAGATGTTTTCCCCTTACATTCGTTTGGAAAAAAATTACTATTTATGGGGGAGGGGTTATATTTCTGTATGCAATTAGTTTTAAAACAAACACTATTTTCAAATTGTAAGAACATTTAAACATTTCCAATTGCATCAAAGAAATTTCTAGAAACATAATTCCGAAACATGAAATAATTCCATTGAAGATATAAAAAATATTAAAGAAAAAAGAATTTTCTTATCTTTACTTTAACGATTGAGCCCATTCTCTTCGAGGCTCTAAAATGTAATTAATGTTCTTCCTTTTTTAAAATCTATAAAACTCTAGGGGATTTTTTTCTCAGCTTTTAACAGAAAATAGACGATAAAAATGATGATGAGATCGGATTAATTATTTTAATATAGTTCGATATCAAATTACTTGAGATATAATTAAAATTACAGTTATTTTTATGTGTATGTACACCAAAAAAGTAAGGAAAAGTAGAAGAATCCATACGCAATTTTGTTCCTTTTATATTATTAATTTCTCTTCGGCGACTTTGAAAAATACAGTGTCTAGACAGAAAGTCACCATATGCCTAAGTATAAAGCGTTTCATAAAATATTTCCACTGTTTCATTCCATCATAGATGTCATTTACGAATGTCTTTCTCTCTGTCTGCTACAAAGAATAAAACTAGTAGCAATAATAAATGGAATCTCAAAACCAAAAAATGACCAAGAAATTAATCTAACCTCATTCGTATTGCTACAAAAACGCATTTAATTGCATTGCCAGTCACTTAATCATCGAAATTTGTTGCATTTGTTATTTTGAAAAATATCTCCAACTACTCGACTAATATTATATTTTAATGTAAAATTATACTTTAAAGAATTCTGTATCTTCATATTAGCGTGAACATATTTAATTTAATTGAATTCTGTCCGTAAAATGTTGTTTTAATTTATTAAATTTAAAAAATATATATTTTTAATTTAAAAAAAACTAAAGATTGTCATGTTTGTTTTATCTTCTTAATGTTTATATTTTTTAGAAAAGAGTTTCATTTTGTTATCCATACGAAAATTATTAAAAAAACACTTGACACTTTTCTTATTTTAATTGAACTATACTGAATGTTTAAGTTTTTTCAGTTTCTTTTTAATTAATTAGATTTAATATGTAGCATCTGTGTGACTGCCGTGACGCAATTATCACAACTATTAAAAGTAAAGTTATAGAATTCATGATTTCAGTTTAGTTGTGATAGAAACTACTATATTTATTTCAAATTCTAACATTTTAAAAATAAAATATTTTTCAAAATCATTTGTTTTCAGATAATACATATCCAACCCCTAAAGCTCAAATAAAGCCACAAAGGAATTTAAATAACTGCTAAATCTGGGCCTTTACTTTTGTTTCAAATGTTTTGGATTTTCAGTTTCTTCCCAATTACTAATTACATATATCTCTTTAACAAGTACTTTTATTGAATGTAAGATCGTTAAGATGATGAAATAAATGATATATATCAAAGTAATAACTTGTAGGAGGATTAAAAATTAATCCCAAATATACAACTTCAAGAAAGATTGTGAGCATCCTGATATTGAGTGGAATTATTAAGTATGCAGCTGTGTAAAAACCTCGCAACTTTGAGGGTTCGAAGAATTAATTTTATGCCGTTTCAAAAAATTATTTAAAAAATTGTTTTTTTAATGATTTTTTTATTCAAATTCTTTGATTTTACTGAATTTACTGAAACATTTTCATTCATAGGGCAAATTTGTCGCTCATTCTGACAATAAAAAAAAAACACATTTTTCTTTTTTTACTAGTTTCCAAAAATGGATTACTTTATTACTCAGAATTCATACCATTTTCATTGCTTTACCAAATTATTAACATCGTGATTTTCTTCCTGAAGCTGAAGAAGAAGGATTCTGTTAATTTACAAAACGAATTTAAAAAATGAAATTGCGATGCTGCGAAAGTTAGAACATGCATGAAACGGACATTTACGTCTTCAACAGTCTCAGGAGATTTCTATTAATATTCCATTAGAAAGGTTCATGCACAAAATGAATAAATCATATAATAGATTAAATAACATAATTCTAATATCTACGACAATTTTTTTACTTAAAAACTATTTTTGACATAAAGTTATGTCTAAGAGATTTAATTGAAATTAAATGCAATCAAATTTTAACCCTCAGGTTAAAATTTTGGCGAGGAAAGTTGAGGAAGGAATTTGCATTGATAAAAGGGCACTGATCTAATCTTTACACAAACGAAGTGATAGAGGTAACAAAAACTTCAATTCGCTCGAATCGAAGTTTCGCTCGAATACCCAAAAAATTTGAATGATCGGAATGCCGCGTCAGAATAGAAGGGAACTATTCTGGATAACTAAGAACTGTCCTAAATACCATCACCGGCCATGATGTAACCCCTCACGTAACAGGCACATGCCATCATCGGTAAGGGATAGCCAATCCCATACCATTTCTATACCCCATACCGGAAACTTTACTTCCCCATATCTGAAGTGGCCTCCACGGAGTTTGAACTGATGACGGGAAGCCCATATATCATAGTTTCTATTTTTGTCTAGCATAAATGGGAGTTTCATAGGAGTTTCTAGCATAAATATTTTTTTTTCTTTTATGCTATTTTAATCACAATTTGTTCATTCACTTGTTATGAAAGATTAATGAGAAGAAAAGCAAAGTCATCTTGCATTACTTGTACGCTCCCTCCAATACTACGATAACACAAATGAAAAAATATTGCAATTCTGCCAACTTTTTTTTTCTTTTATTTTAGATGTCGTTCAGTGACGTTGGAAATCCCTGCTCGTGACAAATCGTCTTTCTACTCCAAAGACTCTTCTTCTGATCCGAGTCTCAAGGGGATGGGCGAGGTGTCTCAAGCAGTACCGGAGAGCCCCCCTCTCCTGACGGCCCCCAGCACCTCTGGGACAAGCAGCCGCAGGAGTTCAAAGACCAATCAGCACGTCAAGTTTATGACAACCACAGCCGTGTTCCACGGAAGGACGATCACAGGACTCAATGGTCGATTCAAATCGACTGGTAAAAAGCAGAAAATATTCTGGGACGAACACTCATCGCACGTGGAGTGTGCGCAAGAGCTAGAAAAAGAATTGAGTCTCGCCTTGAACAGCTAGCCCATGGAGTACTTAGGACCATTTAATAAAAGAAAATCAATTGACAAGAGAGTGTAGTGGTCGTGGAGGCGCCGGTGAAAGATGGCAGCATTAGGATTCTTCTTTCATATTAAGGAAGGATCACCGGTTTGTTGATGGCTTTTCAATTGACATTAAACCTACCATAAACCGATCGAATGATCACTTATAACCATAATTAAAATAACACAGATGAAAGCTGGAAGCATTTTTGTTAAGAAACCAAAGATAAAAGAAATCATGTTTAATGTACACTTGGATTTAAGCCGAGAAGGATTATTCGGTATTGTGTCATAATGTGCAAAAATAACAAAGGATTTTTCGTTACCAACTAGGCAACGATTGGATCTAAAAAATAAATTTATGTATGAAAAAATAGAAAAATTGAATAAAAAGGTATCTGACTTTTATATTGATAATTTTAAAAGAACTTAATTTAAAAGAAACTAATTAGTCCCCTACTTTAATTTCTTATTTAAAATCTTCCCCTTTAAATTATGAGTAGTATTAACTTTTAATATTTCATTTGCTTCTCAAAATCTAATTACTGGGAGTGTAATAGAATTGCATTAATCCTTTTTCATAAATCTAAGAAAAATAAATAAATAACATTATAAAGTACTTCTTTATGCAGCACAATCTTCAATCCTCACCCTATTAAATATATTGAGTTTTAAAATTAATAAAAGTTACAAGTTCCTGTTAAATAGAGGTTGGAAGAGGTTTAAACCATTATGATTAGAAACATGTAAATATTATTTTTTATGTTTCATTCTGAAGATCCATGAAACTTTCTATATCTTATCCATGTCATTATTTGACATTAGAATTACTTCATTTTAATATGCCTTGAAGTGTACTTATATTCTTAAAAATTATTATTTAGTATTTTCTTATATTCATATTATAAACTGCTGTGCAGATTATTTTAATGTTTCATTTAAAATAAAATATATCAAATAGTAGCTTCAAAATATGTATTATTTCATTGTTGGCATTTTACTTTTCATGTCTTTCAATTCCTATATAAAATAATTACGCATTTTAAAGTGAAGATATATATATAATCATAAAGCTATCTTCTGTTTATCCTGTCATTCATCCGCTCCATTTTGTCCTTCAACCAACTTCTCACCAATAATATTAGCTCCTCTCTCAAAACAGGATGTTTTGGCATTTCTTAATTTCTGATTGAACCATTGACGGTATAATTCATTAATTAAATTTCAAGTAAAATAATAATGAATTTAAATGACTATAACATTCTAAAAAAATTTCTCCATTTCTAACTGACTTAAATCTTACATAAATAAAAATCCGATACTTAATATAATTTATATTATTTTGTCCTTTAATTAGACTTAGCCATTCTGAATTAATAATATTTATAAAGATAACATTCATCATTCATCCTTCTTTTTCCAGTACATTTTTTATATACAGATTACAAATATTAATTATTCCTCAAATTTGATTAAATACACGTTAGTTTGTATTTGCATTAAATACGAGATGTTTCTCTCCAAATGCCTGAATTACAAATATTTATTTTAAAGATTCTTCTAATCCTAAATCAATAAATATACAATCAATCATTTCAGCTTCAATTGGTTAAATCAATTTTCACGCTTTCGTTTGTTGTTCCTTCGCGCTATTCACGTTTATATATTATGACGGTTTATGATCAAAGAAGAATATTGATTTATAGCCTTAACTATCTTTTCTTTCACTGGCGCCTTTGATAAAGACTTATTCAAGGCATAGGCATTCTGACATTAATGCTTACTGAATAAGAAAGTGATTGATTACAGACTGTTCGAATATCATGGATTTCTGCTATTGAATAATATGCATTGAAAAGCATTTTTAGAAAGTACATATTAGAATTACTGAGAATAATGTGAATGAAAACATTGTAAGAAGGACTGAATTTTGCTTCAAATAAGAACTTCTGTATACAACACAGCTAAGATACAATCGAATTTCGATAAAATGGATTATGTCCAAGGAATATTGTATATAGTTCATTTAAATACTTCATATTTAATTCAATTAAATGCCACAAAAATCTATTTAAAAAGGTTTCGAAGAAATTCATGGGCCCAGTCAACTTTATGTAGACATTATGATAATGGGAAAAATCGAAACCACTTAAAAATTCACTTAATTAGTCATTTAGAGGGAATGCCTTATAGGCTAAGAATAATAAAATGTGAATAAGCTTTAATTCGGAGGATTGATTTGCATATATATATAAAAAAACCAGCAAATAAGTTCTTTTATATCGTGACTGCAATGCAACCAGAAGGGAAAAAAACATTAACTGTATTGATTTTAATATGAAGAATTTAAATCATGAATTGCTTTATGAATTTATATTATTTATTATTTAACTCATTCACTGCCAGATAAATTTACAGACGGTTAATTTTACAGCAGTTTCCTACGAGATATCTCGTAAATGGCTGTGAATGGGTTAACAAGAGAAAAAGGATATGCATACATTTGGACTTTTCAGAACATGAAAAAAAAATGTTATTCCCACTTTTTGACCAAAAAGAGTTAATATTTCATTTTTACTAAAAAAAATTTAAAAACTAAATTTATTTGAATCGATACGTTATTAAAATTCTTACTAATGCAAAAAATAATACCCATCTCCTTTTAAAAGATATTATAAATAAATAGAATAAGGAAGTTCCGCTTGCATTTTGAGCATTTATCCTTGGATTTGTTGACTTGGATAAAAATGAAGTCTTAGAAAAGAAAGAAATCTATTACGCTTGCGAAACTGAACGATTTATAAGTGATCTCGGTATTTTGAAACCGCTATCTTTTACCAATGATGTATCTAGACAAACTGCTTTTCATTGCTATTTTCATATTGGTAAACACAACTTTCTGAAATAGCACAAATTATTTTACAATTCCATCACGGCATTTTTACAGTATTGCATAATATTGAGAATACTGTACAGTAATTTCGTGAGATTTAAGGAAAGAATTTTTACTTTTCATAATATGGTTTAAAAAATAATATAAAATAAAACAAAAAAGTCGTTACGGTCATTAAAATATTTTTTTATATTTATTGTATTTCAATTAATTTTGTATTTGAAAATCGCTTAAATACTTTGAAATTTAATACTATCAACAGCTTGTAACAGACATTAAAGCTTAAAAGTAGAGATCAGAAAGAAAAGTTTTGCAGATTACACAATATCAGTGGTTGGAATCTTCAATATTTGTTGTTGCGGATATCCGTCCCCTAAACTTTATAGAGTCCTCGATAAAGATTAATATCAAGAAAGAAT
Organism: Argiope aurantia; assembly: GCA_026543865.1. NCBI lineage: Eukaryota > Metazoa > Arthropoda > Arachnida > Araneae > Araneidae > Argiope > Argiope aurantia. The sequence continues at coordinate 485,907 of JAPMOR010033110.1, read as the reverse complement.
TCTAGATTCTTCTCTTTAAAAAATGAACTTATAACTTAGAATAGAGCACTAAATCGAATTAAAAAGAATTGACTCGAAAAAGGAGAGATGACTAGAGAAATTAGGAGGGGAAATATGACCCTTTCAGATAGGTATACTAGATGTTGCTATTCCGTAATGTTTAGAAATGTTGAAACATATGTCTTTTCCAAATGGTAAAACTATGTTTTCTCTATAGAAACATGAATTCTAAAATATATGTTTCTGTGAAGAGTATTGTTGTCCTTTTTTGATGTCAGTGTACTTTTGAAATACATTTTCTGTCATAATGTCTTTTTAACATGAAAGAAATTATGGCCTGGTGCTGAAGAGTTGGCGTACGTAATGTAAGCATTACGTGATATCAGATGTGTCTATAAATTAAGTTAGACGACCGAAACCAAAGTGTACCAGATATGTCTACGTTCTTCTCCTTCATAACACGAAAATTGTTTAAAGCGAATTAAGAGTGCAAAACAATCGTATTCAACATAGCTCTGTTATTTTTGAGTCATTCATTTCATAATTTACTCGCTCTCAGCAAAGCATTCATTTGTCTGGTTCAACGCCAATTCGACAGAGTCACGCTGTACTTTGACCAATGGGTAATTTATTTCGATAAATTCCCTTATGTTGTTTATTGTATTATTTATTGTTTGTTGAATTGTATTATTGTATGTTCTTTATTGTATTAAACTAAAACAAGTATTCTCACTTGTTTTAGATTAATACAATAATAATACTATGCAACAAATTTGTAGAAGTATTTTGCATAGACTTATGATTATATATTTTGTTGAATTATTATAGTCACATTGTATATTAACGTTCATTTTATTATTTATACAGTTACAAAGATAATTTGATGTTTATCTTTCTATAGTGTTACTGGATTTATGAATTTTGTGTTTGCATTAATTAGAAAATTCTAAATAATTTCTAAGATAAATTCAACTTTATTATGATTTACGACCTTGAATACTAAAGAGATGCTCTAATGCGTTAATATATTTTGGTGCATTGTTAGATGTGCATTTTATTTATTCTTTAAGTGATATAAATAATTATTATTTAATCCTTACATGCATATTTTAAAAATGAATAATACAAATCCTTATTTGTTAATACGAAATAATACTTTTCTTCAGAAATGTCATAAATAACTGCAGTGTTTATATTCTGGTGTTATCAGTTTTCACGTACTCAACTTAATTTTAAGTGGTTTATTTGAACTGGGAAAGCTGAAACTGTATTTTGCAAATGTTTTCCTATAAAAGAAACGTTAATTTCTCTTGTACTATGTCACTTTTCAATATGGTGTTAGGAAAAAAAGATATTATCATAAACTTTATAAGAAGTGAATGACTAAATGCATTTTGTAAAGTAAATTTGTAGTTAATTGTAAGAATTGCCTTTATTTTTAAATATCAATAAGCCGAATTTTGGAAAACAAAGGAAAAAAGTACTTTGAATACACTAAGCTATTCAACTGAGTGAAAAAATAAATTTTAACTAGGTCCATAGGAAATATACAATGGTATGTTGAAACTTTTTATGAAGCATTCTGATTATTAACCATAATGGTTAAATGCATCAAACGACGAATTTTCTCAAGCTACAGCGTTTAGTATTTAAAATAAAGGCTTTAGCAGCGCGAAAGTTTCATACATTCATATTCATTCATTTCTTGTGTGTATAAAATAATGTATTCGATATATATCTATGATGTATTATTCAGCGCCTAATGAATAGTAAATGTTTTATATGACGGTTTAATATTAAGTATGCCATGTTGTGAAACAAGTTTATTTTGTCAGTTTTCATTTCTTATTGTAAAATAGGTTGATATTAAATGTCTTTGATTCTATGCGTCTTTTACCGATAGTGTTTTAAAATAATATTATATAATTTCTAAATATTAACAGATTTAAGAAGAAATATTTTTAAAAAATTAAATATGTCACCTATGTAAGAGCAACAGAATAGTTATATTGATTAATTTTATTTCTAAATTAACTTCTTTATAATCTTAGACTGAAAATTTTTGTACATAGATATATAAATTTAGGTAATAATAATAAAAGTAAACCACAAATTGGGAATAAATAATAAATAATCAAATTCATAAATTTGTTATACGAAATGAATACACATAATAATTAATAATAACTACACATAATAATTAATAATGTATTCAGGTGTTACATATATTTCTTTAATTTGATATAGTTAACTTAAATTTTGTCGCTATACATTTTAATAGATTTATAAAAAAAAGAAAATGGAGAAAAACATTTCATCTATAATACTTTAATAAATGTCGTATTTTGTCATCTCTGCCATATTATCAATTTTCACGTTTGTAAAATACGCACCAAACTACATCTCCTTAACTTTTATAAGCCTATCATCAAAGCTTGGAAACTATTAATAAAAACTTGTAAATTGTAAATAATCCTTATTAAGAGCACATGTGCTAAAAATATTTTGTATGCTTGGGCCTCAAATTAAAATCATTTTAAAGTTTAAGTTATCGTCGCAGTTTAGGCAATAAACTCATGTATTTTTATAAAGAACAATAAGCCGTTTCATAAAAATTTCACAAGAAATTAATGGAAATGCACAAATATATTACTAGGTTTGATTTGATGTATGGCTTGACTTGTTCATATAGACTTAAATGAGAGGCAATAATTAAAAAAAATTTTGAGGGGGAAAAATCATTTTTTGTTCCATAACGATATAATATTAGAAGAACACAAAACATAATTCATTTGTATTAATTAAAGATTTTTACGGAATTTACAATTAATATAGAAATTTATAGTCCATATTATCTATCTATACTAATACATATTTCTTTAACTGATGACTTCAAAATTCCGTTCTAATTCGTTTTACATCTATGCTTACATTATGAGTAGTCAAGTCATAGTCAGAACTCAGATTTATTAGATTTTCTAAAGTTAAAAGAGTTATGTTGGTATGGAAAAATTAAATCTAAACAAATCGAACATATTTTGTATCATAGACAGAGTATCATATTTTATTTAACTACATTTTTTAATTTATTAGTTGATTTAAAACATTGTATTTACATTTCTGATAATTTAAATTTATAATGCAATAGTATTAATGATTAGTACGCGTAATTTAGTAGTACAGTTAATAATAATTAGATTCTGTTAGAGATATCAGAAAAAAGCATAATATAGAAATGTATATTAAGTAACAGGACCAAATGAAATCTTATCTTCAGGCTTGAATTCGTTGTTAACTTTTACGTAACAGAAAAAATGTTGACTATTTGGTTTCTTAATATTGATAAATTCCAAGTGCCTGTCGCATGCTTAAGTCCTTTTGAAGAATCTCAAAGTGAAACGGCTATTGAAAGAAAAACATAAATGATGGTGTTATCAGCTAATAAAATTTGTATTCCATCGCATGACATATTTTGCATGCCCATGCCATCTAATAAAATTGCACTGATAATTCTTAAAAAGTGCACTGATAACTGAACGTATTATTTGAATAAAGAGTAAGTGTATATTGCAAAAGATAATAAATGCCTCAAGAAAGTTCATTTTCAGCTTTCATGTTAGAAACCTGAATTATTTAAATAATCAAATTTGAAAATTCCAAAGGGATGACTTTGTGGCTTATTTTGTACTGGATGCAGTGACCTTTTAGGCGCAAGCTTTTAAATGGCTATTTAATAAACGGTTTAGGTATAATTAACAATATATTATAAATTTAAACTCTTGTCAGAACAATTTAGATTGAATTGATTCAACTAAATTCACAAACAAAAGTGATTCCACATATAAAAAGGAATGTTGCTATTGTAAATAAATTAGGCAAAATTTAACAACAAATAAAAAAACCTCCCAAGTAGAAAATAGAATTATGTAACCAAAGAAATATAAAATAAACAACAATTAATTATTCCAAATATTAAAAAAATTCCTTTTAAAATAAAGGAAAACAAATGTAAAATGTGAGCTGGACTTTCGAAATGAAAATGACGAAGTTTATTTCATCTAAATTCTGTGAACATGAATTGAGTGTTCTGAATTTTTAATAGTTTCTTTTTTGAACCGCTGAAAACTGAGGAAGTTTGACATGCCTAGCTAACTATCTATTTGAGCATCAAAATCTCATCAGGGTTGCCCAATTATTAAAATATTCGTGCAACAACTTTGAATTTTAATTCATTGTTTGTGTAGAATGTGTTTCTAATTGTGTTTCATTTTGTAGTATACGTTGTTTGATGTAAATATATGGCATGAAGTGTTATATGTTACTCACTAAATGGTAAGTTTTCTCCTTAGCCGTGATTGATAAAAAAAATCCCGAAATTTCTTTCTTGCTTGATGTTGCAGTGCTTTAAAGGAATTTCGAAGTTAATTTGTGTTTGTATTCATTCAGATTTTATATTGCCCTGTCACAGTGTGAATAAATAAAACTTTTAGTACGATTTTAAAAAATATGGATGATATTAAATATTTCATTGATTTTATTTTTCTTTTCATTCACACATTCGTAAAATCAGTTAAGAAAAATGAAGATAAACCTACTACTTATTAAATATTCAAAAAATACACCATATGAAATAGCCAGATTTCTTGTTTTTATAGGTCTATTTTGAATAAATGTGTTACAAGAACCAGAACAAAAATCTTAAAGATTAATTAGATAAAATTGATTAAAATCTTTTACAATTTCCAAAATCGTTCTTATTATTTTACAAAAATATTTAAATGCCGACTAAATGAATAGAAATATTTGCATATATGGTATTAGATAAAAAAAAAGCAAGTCCTTACCTTATATTTGTATATAAGTATAGGAATTAAGAAATTTTTCAGTGGATTATTAAATTGCTAAATATGCGTTCGACAAATAGTTTTTACAGTTCCAGATTGTTTATTAAGAATTGAATTATGAAGATATTACTGAAAAGAGTATCTGTAAAGTGAACAACTTCGCAAAATTGGACCAAAGTGAAAAGTATTACAGTATTGCGCCTTTTCGAAATTTTAACATTGATTAAAATACAGATTTTTTTTTATTATTTATGGTTTTTATAAAATATAACTTAAATTTTTGTACCAGTTCAAATAAAACATATCAAATTGGAATATACCAGAATTCGTTTTTTTTTTCTTTTTGAAAATGGAGATTTATGTTATTTATTAGATCAATTATCAGATTTCCAACAAATGTTTAATCATATTTTTCAAATAAAATGCAAAAATATGTCCACACAAAATAAATTTTTCTAACCTATTCTCTAGAGAATTATTTGACGAAATTACTTTAGCCTATTCTGGTAACAGTGCAAGAAACGAAAGGATTTTAGAATTAATAAAATCTCCAATTAATGGGAATAATAAGAATTTTAATTCATTATTGAATGAAACAAGATATGGTAACAAGAAGAAAATATTATTTCAACCTGTTCAAAAGGTAATTATATGAATGCTGTAACTCTCTAATTCTTAAAATTGCTATCTGCAAACTCTAAATAAAAAAATCTGCAATATCTGCAAACTCTATCTTCGGAATCATCGATTTATTCACAACGATTGGATATTTGAATTTTTGAGCTTTTTGGAGCATGAAAATTTGAGGCATTGCATATACAGGGTGTCTCAAAAACATTGACCATGGCTTTTATTCCTTAAATATTGATCATAGACATATACTGTAAATTACAAATTTGTGTAAAAAAGGATGCAAAATGTTATGAAATCGATTGAAATTTTCAGAGGATTCAAAAAAATATATAATTTAAATTTTTATACGGACCCTAGAAAAAAATTCCTAGTGATTAAAATGTTCCCCACACTTTAATAAGGTCATGTACAAAATTTCATAATTTTATCATGAAAACTCTCAAAGATATTTTTAAACAAAGTTGGTGAAGGGTCAATCACAAATTAAAATGCAAATGTTTATAACCTCAGTGCAGATGACGCGACACAGAAATGCATCATAAGGAAATAAAATATGCTTTATATCTTTAGTTTTAAATACAAATTTTAAAATCTATTCTTCCTGAAAAATACTTTAAAATTTTATATCATGAATTCCAGAGTATAACTTAAAAATAGCACAGTCAATGAACTTGTAAAAAAACTTATGCAATTTTTTCTTTAAGTAATCTTTCCTTTAAGTTAATATTTCTACAAATTTTTAATACTGTTAAACCAATAAATAACAAAATTATTATTTATTTATTCAATCATTACTTTCTTTGTTAATATCTGTACGACTCTTAAAACACGAACATCTGACATGCTTTTTCCTCTTTGCGAACTCATATCCAGACATCGAAAAGTGGTTTAAGTCAGCATTTATGTAGTTTCATATCTTTGAGACTTTTTGTGATAAATTGCTGAAAATTTGTACATGACCTTATTAGAAGATAGGGCACATTTTACTCACTATGATTTTTTTTTTACTGGGTCCGAATAAAAATTTAAATTTTGTATTTTTTGAAGTTTAATTCCCTGAAAATTTTAATCGATTTCATGACATTTTACACCTTTTTTTATGCAACTTTTTAATTTACAGTATATGTCTATAATCAATATTACAGGAATAAAAGCTTCGGTCAAGGTTTTTGAGATACCCATGTATAAGTATTTCCTACTTTACCACCTAGAAAAACTCTTTTTTTTTCTAATCCAATTTACAGCATACACTTACAATATAAAAGCAAGCTACATTAAGAAAATAATTTCACATTTGAACGTGTAACAAAAGAACATTTTATATAAATGCATTTTGAAAAGACAACAGGGCTCTTCGTAAAAAATGTGCATTATCTAGATTAACGATTCACAATATAGAGTGGGCACCATGTTTACGCTACTTCGAAAAATGAAATTTCTGTAACAGAGGCAATTTCTGTAAAAATACTTTTTACATCCCTTGAAAGAAGGCTCCAACCAACTATAAAATCTTTTTAGAATTAAAAAGATTAATTCTAAAAAAGTAAATAAAAAAACGCACACTATATCTTTATTCAAAAAAGGGAAGAAAAACACTCTGAAGCACTTTTATAGAAATAAGTAAAATTAAAGCTGATATATATGAAAAAAAAATTATATTTTGAAGAAATTTGGCAATTTATAAAAACAACTAGATTTTTAATCTAGTAAGAAAATACTTATAAAACACTTTGGGATCATCTAGCTACAACATGGAAATTTAAGTCGATAAAAGTAATATAGCTTTCGAGCGGCAATGTTTTTACAAAGGAGATCGGTTTATATTTTCTTTATTTTTATACATCACTATTTATATTTACTATTTTCTCTAATTTCCAATATAGCATACGATAAAGACTGCACTGAATTTGGAAGTTGTATATAATCACATCTAGAATTTTATTTATATACAAAAAAATGATATCATATATAATCAAAGATCATTTATGTGTTTTTTTCTCTATATAAGAAAATATGACGTACGAAGTTGCTTTGCTACGAACTCAATACAGTGAGTTTATTTTAAATCCTCTGCATATGTGATTGATATGCTTTCAAAATTTATTGAAACTTTTATTTAATTTTGTTAGTATTTCAGAAAATTATTGCGTAATAAAATTATAAAATAACAACTACAACTTATGAAAAAATTAGGGGTTTTCTTTTTCAGTTCATGTATAAGGTGCACAGAGAAGAAGATACAGCTCAATTGTTAATATGTTCTTCAGTTTGAACTGATTTTATTTCAATAATCAATTTTTTCATTACTTCATGCGAAGCCAATTTATTAATTCTTCTAATGCATTATTTCATTCAAACTGCCACATTCTGATTTTGAAATGAGGTCTGATTTTAGATACATCTATGAATGGAAAATAACAACCACAGTTATTATTTTTTATCTACATTTTTTTTCTTCCTTTTTTTCGGATAGTATGTTATGAAACAGAAGTCGGCTCTTTCATATGGATATCTAATATAACTTCGTAAATTAAAACACGAATTGGTTTTGTGATTCAGGAATTTTTTATACTTAAAAATGCTGCTTACACATTAATCTATTCACTCACGTTCGATTATTAAAAAGTCAAGGACACATTAAATAGAAAAACAGAATACATACAGTGTCTCACAAAAGTGATGGGACACTTGTGCTTTACAAAAGGAAACTGTAAAAAAATAAATAAATAAACATGTACAATTTTTTTGGGTGTGTTTCATATTTAAAGTTAGTAACAATTATTACATAACATGCATTTTGTCAAAATATTAAAATATTAATTTAATAAAAATACAATTGTTTACAACGGAGCAAAAAATGTCTCACATAAGTGATGGAACACTTACTTTTCCATCAAATATTTATCCAAAAAGTTTACTTTTTAAAAGGTTTTAATATTTTGTTGGATTTCCTTTTACTTTTAAAACATGATTTAATCTTCTTGGAATGGATTCGACTAATTTTTTGTGATTACTGGAGTGATTTTACCCCATTCTTCTTGAAGCGCCGATTTTAATTGTTGTTTTAAAGAAATGATGCGTTTGCGAATTCTTGATTCCAATTCTTGCCAAATATTCTCTATGGGATTTAAGTCTGGAGATTGTGGTGTTGTTTTTATTATTTCAGGACAGTTATACAGCAGCCAGAGTCGAATGTTCAAAGCAGTATGCTTGGGGTCATTGTCCTGGTAGAATTTAAAATCGTTACGAAGGTTCAATTTTCGTTCTGAAGATTTCAAATTTTGCTTTAAAATGTCAATATGCTTGTACTGATCCATTATACTGTCAATAAAAACAAGATTACCAACGCCAGCGAACGACATACACCCCCATACCATAACTCCTCCTCCACCATGTTTTACTGTTGGCACCAAGTTCTGTTTGCGAAATTCTTCCCTGGGTTTTCTCCACACCAAGATTCTACCGTCAGAAACAAATATGTTAAATTTACTCTCATCAGCAAATATAACTTTATTCCAGTAATCAGAATTCTTATTTATGTTGGATTTTGCGAAAGCTAGTCTGAGTTTTCTATTCTTTTCACTTACGAAGAATTTTTTCCTGGCTACACTACCGTGATATCTAGCAGATCGAATTACCCTTCTAATAGTCTCAGGATTAACAATAATTCCATATAATGCTTGTAAATCAGCAGCAACTTTAGGAGCACTCTTTCTTGGATTTTTTTTTAATATTTCGAACGATAATTCGCTTTATTCCATTGGATAGCTTTGATGGTCGGCCAGGTCTTCTTTTATCCTGAATAATATGATTCTTTTTATATCGTTTAATGATATTGAAAACTGTTGAATGACTCAAGTTAACTGTTTCAGCAGTTTTTTTAATAGATTTTCCACGTTCAATATGCAAATTAATAACTAATTTTCGAATTTCAGGTGAAGTTTCTTTTCGTTTAGCATTCATGGCTGCACAGAGCAAAAAACACAAAAATTCCAAAACAAACTGGAGAGAAATACTGCAGACGATTTTATAAATTATTGCCAATTGCTTTTGAGTAAAAATAAAACTACCAAAAATATTTTTATTGCTTATTTCAGACGATTTTTGTTGCATATCTAATGGTGTCCCATCACTTATTTGAGCTATTTTTTGCTCCGTTCTAAACAATTGTATTTTTTATTAAATTAATATTTTAATATTTTGTCAAAATGTATGTTATGTAATAATTGTTACTAAATTTAAGTATGAAACACACCCACAAAAAATTTGTACATGTTTTTTTAATTTATTTTATTACAGTTTCCTTTTGTAAAGCACAAGTGTCCCACAGACACTGTATATACACAAATTTATATATGTATATTTGCATTATGTGCGTAATTAGCAGTCGAATAATATGTGGAAAAACAGCTAAAATGGCATTTTAAAATTGAAAAATCTCAATAGTGGCCTCAAAAATCGCATTAAACTATAGGGAATAGTCTCCCTGAAAGTTTCATGTACACACTCTACAAATTGAATATTATTAACCTCAAGCCGTTAACAAACAATAGTTACAAAAGGAACTATTAGCTGGCGATCTTTAGAGATTCATCTTTGGGATATTGTTAATACACAAGCTGTATATAACCGAATGTGTAATATGTACAACTTTTTTAATCAATTAAAATCAAAATTTCTCATGAAACTAGAGTTGTATTCACCAAATCATATACCAAATTTTATGTACTTAAATCAATGCGTTTCTCATTTATTTACACTATTATCTCATTTATTTACATACAAAAATAAAGGAAGATAGACAGTTAAACCTCCATCAGAGTTGATTCCAAATTTGATACTTATCTACAATTTAGAAGTTTATCATTGCATCAAATTTTATCTCCGCGCTCTCTTCATATGTCAATTATCGTGTTAGCTTATATTCGGACAACTGATAGACAACTTCCTCTAAATGGATGTTTGTTCAAAATTTGATAGAAATATGTAAATTTAGCTTAAAGATCATATACCATATTTCATTCCTCTAGCTTAAAGTGGTTTTGGATTTTTGTCTTCGCAGAAAGATATAATTTTTTTTTAAATTTGTTTTTCAGGTTCAGAGAGATCTGAAAAAAAGTGATTTGTCAGAATCTGGAGTGCGAGTTTTTACATATGTAACATTTTGCAGTGTTTTCTCTTTCGAAACTTCATATACAAAAAAATAAAAATGTATAAAAATTCTTCGATAAATCATTTCATTTTAAAAGCCATTCGCAATCTCAGCAACATGAAACTCCAAAATGAACAATTCTGCGTAACTGAAAATTTTGGTATAACAGCAATAACTTTTATTTTTTTTATGATAACATTAGCTTGAACAGCAGTTTATGTGATTAATTTTTTTAACCTGACATTTTTTACAAAAAGACTCTCTTGTAAGTAAAGAAGAAATCAGAGTTGCAATTCTATCCAAACATCTATCAAATTCTCACTCTCAAGTGAGACTGAATGTTACGCAGTTTAATCGTCCTTGTTCCCCGGCAAATGAAATGCTGCAATGCTTTCCCCGTGGCTCTCAAATTGTTTTCCCTGGAAACCGCTTCAACCAGATCTCCCGGGTAGCACTGGCAGCACATTTGCTCTGACTGCCCTTCTGAAATTAATGAGTTACACACATTAAACTTTGAGGTCGGAATCGACGCCATTAAACAAACTTTAACCGAGTTCTCTGTCATAAGGCTCCAGCTAGACTACCATTTAAAAGCATAGAAAATGAGATTTGACGGTAGGCAGTGAAACTGTCTTAAAAGTTAGTACTCGTTATCGATTAAAATATCAGCTGTGCAAATTCTATTTTGATATTACTTTATGCAATGCCTTATACAAATAATCAAATAACAAACAATGCTGTAATAAATCATTTATCATTTACAAAAAATAAAGACTTTTATTCATAGAAAACTCATATTATTTCATATTCTTTCAAACATTTTTTATGAATTTTGTTAACCTATTACTGTTATATGTAATATCAAAGGTTCAAACGATTTTCTCAACTAGCCACTATAAATAAATGGCATCTCAATGCATTGCACTGGAAGTTCATTTTTCTCTTTTTTTACTTTCTTATATACGAAATATGAAAAAGGAAAGTATTGTGAACGTTAAAAAATTCGAACTCAAGTTTTTCATGAATCTTCATGTTTCAAATTTCCTTGAAACAAAAAAAAAAATTGAATTACATCAGGCTGTGAACTCAAAAATTCAAAAATTCTTTGAACTTGAAGGCTTAAATTTAGTATATGAATTTTGCTGCAAATTTTTAAATAATCTACCAGATTTTGTGCTAAATCAGAGAAAATCTGTATTTCCGGTTTTTTTAGGGCAATTAAACACGATATAGTTACAAACCCTAGAGAGCTAGATATATAAGATTTTGTGCAGAGTATATATAGAATCACATTTGAAATCAATACTATCAGGGAGTTGACTATCTGTCGGTCAGTACTTTTACAAGCATGCTAATGCGATAACTCAAAAACACAATGTCTTAAATATATGAAATTTAGTACAGGATTTTTTATTATAATTATTATTGTAGTTATCTGTCAACTTTGACTTTAATTAGTTGGAAAAAAGTTGTATAAAATATGTATTTAGTTTTCTAGTATTGTATATTAACAGCATCCGGACGATTAATCGCCGAAAAAAATTGCTAAATATCTCTCTAATAGTCTGTTTCCTAACTATTATTCGCCTGTGGCATAATATTTATAATGCGCAAATACATTTATTATAGAATATATGATTAAGTTTCGGGGAAATATTTGCTAATATTTGCTAATTAGTTTCTCATATGTGAATTTAGAAAAAAAAATTACCAATGTTAAAAAACTTCGACTGAAAATTTTTGATCAACTTGCATGTTTAATACTAACCTGACTCCGAAAAAAACTGAATTTGGAATTATATTAGTCTGTCTTAAAGCATGATAACACAGAAACAGAACATTCCAGAAAAATGAATTCTGGGACTATCATCTCACAATTGCGAGTGAACAAGAAATTTTTGAACAAAATCCATCCAGGGGAACTTTTCTGCATTTTTGTGATCATAAATACTATAAATCAAAATCAAATAAGGTTGGATAAGAGAAATTTGGCTGGGATTTATCACAAGAATTATAGATTTTCATCTAATTTTGGATCAGATCAATCAGATGATTCCAAGTCTATTTCATTGCCCTTCATTAATCAATGAAATTCAAACAGCAAAATTGTCTAAGATAATGCCTCAAATGAAATTCTATTGGGTACAAGTAAAAGTTCTTTCGTTTATTCTTCTAATGATAAAATTTTTTTCACTTTTTATTTAAAATTTTATCGAAAATATAAGGTCTTTTGTTAGTTACAACTGTCTTCCAGCGTTCTGGCAGATTATCTAACCCTCTGGAAAAGAAGTCATCTGTTTCTACAAAACAGATGACTTCTTTTCCAGAGGGTTAGAGAGGGTTTGTAGACAAAGTATTCTTCCACCGCCATTTGGATACCCTCATAATTTATATATTCATTTCTATCAAGAAAGCTCTGCAACGACCTGAACAGATGAGAGACAGATGGTGCAACACCAGGTGAATATGCTGGCTGATGTAAAGTTTCCCAACACAACTTTGTGTAATTTTTTGTGCGAGTTTTCTTGCCACCTGTGACCTAGCGTTGTCGTGATGAAAAATTACACTCTTTCTGTTGGCCGAAGATGGATGATTACGTTGAATTTTTTTTTTATTCAAAACATCAAATTGCAAACAATTATTATCAACATTGGCCGTTCCATTTTCTTTCAGAAACTCATAGTGCACTATACCCCCATCAACGACATAACATAACATTTTGTTGCACGCCAGCTTTGGATTTGGATGGTAGTCTCTTCCCTTTGTAAGCATATGCTCTTTTTCTAACCACGTGTTTATGCACTGTTCACTTTTCATTTCCAAGCCCCAAAATTTTTTTTTCTCAAAATCTCTTTTGTGGCGAGCAAGATTGCAAAGCATATCGAAATTCTGTAAATTAATTTTTTTCGCTTAATTCGTGTGGCACCCAAACAGGAAGTTTGGACACGAAACCAAGCCCTTTAATGTGATCCAAGGCAGTAATCTGATGAATTCCAAGCTTGAAGCCCACTTCTGCGGAAGTTAACGTGGGTTTTGTCCTGATCATACTGAGAAGTACTTCGTCATTGGCATCTGATAGCCTTCCTAATCTGGGTTCATCTTTCAAGAAAAATCGCCCGAAAGAAATTTCGCAAACCATTTTTCGTGCGTCCGAACTGTTACTGAGTCCCCTCCAAACATGCCATACAACATTTTATGTTTTGTTTTATTTTTGTCTAAATCGCGTTATTTTGGAACCCATGCAACATATAATGCCTTAAGTGTACTTTTTCTTCACTGATATTGACAGTTTTATAAGTTTTAAAAAACTGGCTAAAATATGAAAAATTGGGTACAAATCATCAATATACACTCATCTAACTGTTTAAACCAGTTTCAGTCAGATCAGAATTCTTGCTAAGGATCGACAGCGCATAAAAGTGTACTTGTTCACTTTTCCTTATATTTTACATTATGAGGTCAAACACAGTTTCCGTTTTATGAAGGTTTACGATAAAGTCGAAAAGATAATATTTCCTTTTTCTTTTCTCATATAATTACAGAATTTTGCAATCATGGTGGTCTTCTTAGATTAATCTATGATTACTATTGTTCTCAAATGAAATTTTGCATATCACTTCTGCACAAAAATTTAACAAATCATTTTCTTACAAAAGAAATAATAAAGTAAATTAAAATTAAGCATTTGAAATATTTCATTGAGAAAAATTCTTCACCAAGATATTTTAAATATGGTAAACTCTTCGATTCTGAATAATTTAATATAAATTTGATGAGTTTAGTTTGTGAATTTATTTTGTCTGGCAAGGGATTAAATTGTCACATAATTTTCTTAGATTCGCTTTTATTTTTTTTTAAAAAAACATATAACATTTCAACAAATAATTGCCAAATAAATATTTTCAAAATTTTCTATCAACATCTTATAAATTAAAATGAATAATAGATCAAAGGCAAACTAGTATACACTGAATTCCATAAAAGTGTTTCCAGAATAAAATTTCAAAAAGTACCTTTCTACGAATTTACTGTTAATTTAATGTCAAGTTTTGTAAGTCATTTACTTCTTCTGACATTGTATATAAATTGTTACGAAAGCAAATAATATCAAATGAAAAATATAAGCTTCACACAATATTGAATGAGTTTATAATCACTATTCCATTCTCAAAATATTTTTGACAGAAAAGAAAATTAATCTGAGAGGCTCAAAACGTATTCACATGTATGATATAAAATGCGCTTTTACCAGATTAGCTTTTTCATTGTTAATTAATAAATATAATCTAAATATAAAGATTGTGAATTTGCAGTTCTCATTAATTTAGCATATCTAAAATTTAAACAAATAAATATTTCTACAACTTTATAAATTATATACAGAAGAATTCATGCATTTAAGGCTTTTGAAACTATCTTACGTTATAATAAATTATTTAATTATTATTCTGTACTTTCAATGTGAACTAATTAGAAGTACTGAAATAGAATAGAAAGGTCACATTGTAAAAAGTTTTTAACATGACGTTTTTTAAACATTTGTAGGCTGTTACAATATCCGTAAATTGTTTTACGAGACAAACCTGATACAAAAAATCATTCAGAATATTTTTCAGTGCAGACCATTGAATTTAGAGCTACTAAATATAGCATGTAATTACTTTTTGAGTACTTGTTGCGTATTGAAATAAAGGTATTTTAAGTGTTTCTTAAATTTTTAATTGAAAATTAATTAAAACTTAAACGTTTTTCCTTAAACACATTGGAGCAATCTTTCGCATAATAATAACCATTTTTTCATCTCCTTAAAATCAAATAATCAAGTTTAGAAATTTCATTTAAGTGATAGCAATTTCATTTCCGCTCATAATTTTAATTAATTTTGAAAAACATTTTAAGTAAATTTTATAATAATATCTTAATTGTTTTAGTGAATTTATATTCACTTACGGTACAATGATATTTAACATATTTTTTGGCATACACTTATAGATATTACATTATTAAAGTCAAATTATAAAAATAAAATAAAGGAAAACAAATCATTATCATATTAACAATGTTTCGAGCTAGAGCTTCGAATCTCCAATAAATTCTTCAGAATTTTATTTATATTCATTCTATTCATATACATTTTAAAATGGAATCAATTTAAATTATTCTAAAAACTATTTACGATTATTTTGAAAATGAAATTATAAAACTAGTAAAATATTTCGAATTTATCAAATACTTTCGGAAGCAGTTTTGCTATTGAATTTCTTTAATTTCTGTTCTTTAATGTTAAATTAAACGAATTTAAATCCTTTTTTTATATTTTTAAGATTATTAATCAAGTTTCTTTTAAATGAAAATTAGAAATTCTGAAAACATAAAATTAAGTTAAAAGTTTTATACAATACCTCCAAATTCCTTCTTTTTTTTCCAAATAATCTTCTCGACTTCAGCAATCAATGCAGAAACATAGTTATTATATAAGAATGAAACAAGCTTAGTTAAAGGTTACAGTAATACAATGCATTTCCCAGTAATTTTCAGAATGAAAGAAATAAAAGGTATTAAAAAACTGTTCATACACTAAAAAAAATATTTCTCTTCAAACATCTAACTTTAATTTGAATATCAAAATGGAATTCTAAAACATTTTTTAAACAATTCAAGCATTTTGGTAGAAATCATTGAATTCACTAGAAAAAAATATGCTACTTTATTATCGTCTGCAATCGTTGTTTTTTTTAATAAGCAAAAGAAAAAATGTTTTTCAGCTTTTATTTATTATTCTTATTTTTTACATTCATTAATTTTCAGAAATAAATCTTACATTTCATTTATGTAAAAATATAAAAATTGATTCTAATTTTTAAATCTAAATTTGATAGTTTTAAATTTACAGCTACTTGCACTAAATAATTGAATTTAAAAAGTTAATAAAATAGTTAATTATATTTTAAAGAAAATTCTACGATATATTAGAAGCTTAATTTAGATAACTTCTGCTAGCATTTATCTTCCAGCCTTTAGTTACATTATAGATTAAACTCAGATTTAAAGGATCATTGGCAAAGCCTAAGTTTTCAAAACAGTAAAACAACTTGTTTTTCTTGTTCATATTAGAAAAGAAACATGAATTACTTAGCTCTGCTATTTTTCTTATTATTATTTGTATACATATAAAATAATAAATTTGGTATGATTATAAAATATATTTATAGTCACCTTCGAAAAAATATTTGAAAATTTCAAAAATATTTCTCAATACCCGCAATAAAATATTCTAAACAAAAATGTATTGAAATTTTTCAGTAAAATTTTAATTATATTTTTAAAAATATATGTGCATTTTAAATGCAATTCTGATTAATTTGCAGTGATTAAAATTCATTTTTATTGGGTAATACAAAATATTTCGTAAGTAATATTTGGACGAATAAACAAGAAATATAAAAAAAATTAATGAAGCATTTTTTTAATTGCAGTTTAACCTTTTTACAGTTCAAATAAATTTTTGACTAATTACAAGGAACATGGAACAACATAAATCTTTTTTCATCTCTGGGATATTATTTCTTCAAGTATCAAAAAAAATTCTGTTCGATAAGGTTTTAATAATTTCATATTGCAAACAATTTAATATGTCGGAAAAATATGCATAAAAGAAATAATAAAAATTATTATTAAATTATGCAATATTAAATATGCATAAAAGAAATAATAAATTCTAAACTTATGTGCTCAATGAGTGTTAACAGAAATTTATGAATGGAAACATTTCGAACATTCAGATTATGTGGATGTTCCACATTTTTCTCAAATTTAACGAGTTCGTCTGGCTCATTGATGCTTTGGATGATATGTAAGATTTTGATAGAAGGGGTTATGATGCAACAATAAATGTATATAGAAAAAGTCAAACACGGGAGATTTTATAAATTTCATTTTTTTCTTTTCACTATAATTATGTATCAATCGAATTTTCAAATGGGTTTAATTATTCAAATTTAAAGTTGATGATTTACATCCAGAGGACTGAATGCTATCCTCATAATTGAATCATTTTTCTCAAGTAATAAAATTTCACTCTGTCTTTGCTCTCTACATGCAGATCCATCGATATGAAAAGAAAGGGAATGCAAGAGGGACAAAAGGGGTTCGTTCCCAAGAGTATACACGTAGCCCGTTATGGTTCTTTATATGTTCAGTGTTGGATATAAGAAGAGGGAGCTTCGCCAATAAGATTCTATTCTTGAGTGCGATTCTGCTCAGCGACTTTGTGTACATCTTCCGAAACTAAAAATACTAAAGCTCTAAACGTTCATTAATTTAGTTCTCTATAATGGTTTTTACCTTTCTGCATTTAAAAAATAATGCAGTAAAAAAATAATATGTTGTTTTAGAATAACTATATACATATGTGTATGTTTATAATTTCTTACTATTGATTGTATTTTTAAATTGGTGCATTTAATGCCAGTTACTTAAAAGAACATTTTCACGGTAATTAGATCACAAATTCGGTTTAAAATTTATTTATAGAAGCAGTAAAATCAATTGTACTTTACAATCCTTTTTATTTATTCATTAAATATTAATATCATTCTTCAAGTATAAGACGATCCTTAATCCCCCAATGGCAATAATTACAATGCGTAAATTTTCAGTTGAATTAGAATAGTATCAATGTTGACATTCGAAGATTTTTTCTCTGACATTATTGTTTTGAAATTCTGTTGTAAACGAAAATCCAATGGAATAAAAATTTCACTTGAAACAGCGTAAGCACGTGTGACTGTATCTTTGATGAGCTTAAATTAAATGTTTAATATTTGAAAACAAGTTTTTTTCATTGAAAACAAAAGAGAATTTTTTCAATGAAGATATTTAATAAAAATAAAAAACGAAAAGATGAGCGAAAGCATTCAACACGTTAATAAAAATCTTATTTTTATCCAGTATGTTCGATAAACTGGAAAAAAAATGTCTTGGGGGAATTTTAATTATGACAAAATGTTGTCCATAAGAATTATTCTGACGCATTATTTCCAAAAACTTGCGAAACAAAAAGAAAAAAAAATTCATCATTCCTTTCATGAAATCGAAACCTATGTATTCACGTGCGTAAATCACCATATAACCGCGAATTAATGATCGATCCTGGTGAAGTTTTCGTATATTTTCAAATACTTTCAAACTAATGAAGTGCTTGAGCCTTCCTTATAATCGAATATCAAAAAATTACTGCTATAATGATGAAAATGAATTTGTTGAAAAAAAATGTTTTTAAATGATATGATGCTAACAGTCAGTTGCGTCAAATGAATTTCAAATTATTTTTTTGCATATTGAAATAATTTATCTAACTTTGAATAATTGAAAGTTAAACTAGAAAAAAATGGGGGATGTATTATTTGCGCTGATTGTTGTTGTATTCACTCATTTCCCATAAATTATCACTGATTATCGATACTTTTAAATAATTGACAAAATCAAAGAATTAATTCACCAATCACAACCACTTCTGCAATTTTACCATATTTTATTTTATATACTTCTGCAATTTTACCATATTTTATTTTATATAAAGATTTATAATATGTTAGTAATGATTTCCTGCCTTCACACCCGCTACAACTTCTTCAAGGAAATCTCAGAAATTCCATTTTATTTTTATTCTTCAAAAGGAGGGAGTGGAGCATGATAGAAGTAGCCATCTCAAACCAATATAAAAATCCCTTCACTTTTTTATTTTATATGAAAGCTTATCACCCCTAAACATGTCATAAATGTTTGATGATCGGTCCCCCCGTCTATATTTCAAGAGATATACAAAAGAAAACTCTTAATTTAATCCCCAAATTCGAGAATTAATAATTTTTGTTTCCCATGTATAGCTAATGAAAATGTTCTATAATAATTGAGCAAGTATAATTTAAAATAATATATTGGTTATGTTAGATCATTAATGCTGGTTGATTTTACTAAATTAATATTATTACTATGGAGGGTGTACAACTGGGATCAAAAGCAACAAGTTTTTACTATCATGAAATTTCAAAAATAAAGATTTTAAAAAGCAGAGACTTAGAAAGTATGAGAAAATACAATAACTTTGCTTTTTCTTCTCGAAGTTTCACAAACATTGAAGAAACACTCTGAGATTAATGTAAAACTTTCTTTCCATCTATCTTCTCAGTATAAAATTAAATTAGACTCTTACACTTTTGATCAAATTCCATTTTTTTTTATTAAACACAGGCTAAAGTTTCCTATCCAAAACAAAATTTTAAATTGTTGGTCCTATTTTATATCCGAACGCAGTAAGGATAAAAGTTCTATACTGGCGAGACTGCAAGGAAGTAAGTAATCAAGCAATTATCAATTTCCAGAAACAAAACGATGATTTACGACCCTGAAACCCACTCTCATGAGGGAATTCTGTAAAATTTCCACCGTTTCCCACTGAGATAAATGTTTTTGATAACGGAACATTAAAGCCGTTGGGCCCGCTCGCCTGGAAAATGATTTTTACTTCGAGGGAACGTTCTCATATGGAGGAGGCGCAACGATCGATCACTAAGCGCAATTATTGAGCATGAAAAAGAAAAGTTTCATAAGTGCAGTTTTCAACCCCAGATAACTTTTTTAGTAATTCTCTTCCTTCTAAAATAATTCATAATGTTCCACTTAAAAAAAATAATAATAATAATCTGAAGTGTTTTTACAACGTCATAGCTTGTAGAAGTCCTTGAAACATTAAATAAACTTGTTTCTAAAGCAGATTAAGTTTAATTGCTAATACTCAACGGATGTGCGATTTTTTTTATTCTTAATATTTTTAGCACCCGACTCCTAAAAGACACCCCCTAATGCCTCGAGTGCAAAGAATCAATATGCCGCCCGACACAGTTGCTAGGAATGTAGCGAATATTTAAGGATAATATTTTACGAAGTCCTTAAAGGAACAGTTTTATTGCATACGTGCTGATTGCAAATTTCACTTCATTAATAACCATAGTAACGAATGATGTATGTTTTGAAATTTGAAGCATTGACTGATGATCTTTGTTGAAAGTCACATCTGCATTTGCTTTTGATGAACGTATTACCAATTCTTAAAGCTACCATCGCCTTATTTTGAGATTTTGGATGCAGCACTATAAAGAGACTTAAGACTGAAAATGTTGATAATTTATTAGCTTCTTTTTATTTAAGAATTTTTATATCATATTATAGGGGTTATGAAATCTTTTTCTTTATGTGAATCTTGCGATATTTTTGCGATTAGTTGAAATTTTAATAATAAATGGCGTACCATGAAATTGTGATCTGAACTGGCTTCCCTGAAACATGGAAAAAATAATAAAAATAGAGATAACTCAAAGAATTATATGATGATAGTAATTAAACTGTGGCAAAACATACATTATTCGGTAAAGTGAAAATAGCATGAAAATCATTTACTATGCAATGATTTTGATTTAAAAACTATTTAAGGTAGTAAATTGGGGAAAAAATGGATGTACTATATAGGAAAATACATTTTATATGTAACATACTTCCATCAGTAATTCAGAACGCAGAATTACATACCTATTAGTTCAAAATATTGTACGATTTATTCACTATATTGATTGATAGTTCGAATGTTTGGGAAATATCTTAAAGATATTTTAACAAAATGGTTGGGCGATTTTAAGTAATAAGAATATGATGTTCCGGAATATGCTATTGATATAGTCAACAGAAAGATCATTGTTTCTGCACAATTGCTTTAAGTTTGGCAAGGATCTAAGATAGTGGAATGAAAATAAAAACACCATGCTGTCATAGAACATGAAAAAGGCATTCGTTTGAATTCAGGTGAGAAGATCAACCTAGCCTCTGCATGTTCTGAATTGTTTGTAATTGAAAATAATATTCCGTTTAAACACACTGTGTGATCTAGCATCATTTGAGACGAACTCTCTTGATGCACATGCATAACAGCGCATATGAACATCAAGGATTTTTTTCTCTACTGACTTAAGCAATCAAGAGTTCTTAAGAAATAAAACATAGCCTAGGCAGTACAAGATAGTCTAAATATAGCAAGGTTATCTTCACGCTAAAACCTATACAATACAATATCGAAGAATATCATAAATAAATTGCAAACTCGAGTGAAGCTCTATAAGATACATTTCAACCCAGATATCTAATTCATATGAAGCTCTTTTAATAATGAGCTCCAGATTCACTCCAAATTAAATAGCATCGTTTTTTGTTTTACAAGCTTATTCTGAAATCATTCGTGATCAAAAAAAGCTCTCCTTTATTTAAAAAAAAAAAAAAAAAAAAAAAAAAAAACCTGCTGACTTTGGATAAGACAGTGAGCATCACGAGAGCTCAAATTTTTATATTCAGTGTCTTACACTTAAGAATTTTGTTCTTTGTAGTATATTGCAGAAAACCGAGCATGTATTCTAAACACATTTTTTTTCTTCAGTTGACAACTTCAACAAAATTTGAAGCTGAACTGCAAGCATCAGGATCACATATAAATTTCCTTTATCTAAATCATTGCGCTTTTGAGTTATTGCCCTTACACGCCTGCAGATGAGCGGACCGCCAGATAGTTCACCTTTTGACAGATTTAAATATAAATTTGGCACATATCTACAATTTGGATGTTAAAATTACGTATCAAATTGAACTAGCTCTTTATGTTTCGTAGCTATGATGTTGATTCGTTCTCCGACAGCCGGACAGACGACTTACTCTGAATGTATTTCATTTGAAATATAATAGAAATTTACAAATTTGTAGTGGAGACCATATAACAAATTTCAATTTGATGAAAATCTGGAAATTTGGCATAAAAATTACATATCAAATTTCCTTTTTGGGTTCAATGTTTCCTCACGATATTAATATTAAACAAATAAATAAATAGTAGAAATGCTGAAATATTGATATCGTCGTTTTTCTGTTACGATTAACATTCGTCTTTTTCTATTATTAATGAAAATGAAAGTTTGCGTGCGTGCGTGTGTATTAGAATGTTCACAGATAGGCATATATAAAAATTTTTTAAAAAATCAGACTCGGGCCGTTCTGAATTGGGAACATTTGTCAAAATCTCAAGATCAAATTTTTTGACAATGCTTTCTTTACGTTATACTTCGTATAGGGAAAGGTAAGAAGGTCTTTTAATACATGAATATCCCCAAATTTCATGGAACCTATAAAATGAAGGACTTAAATTAATCAATAGCAGCTAGAGTTTACATAACGGTACCGATTATCATTTTCAGCAATATTTCTTGGATTTATTCATAAATAATGTAACCTATCAAAAAAGCCTTTTTTTTTTTTTTGCATCATTGATAACAGCCTCAGGCTTATTTTTACTGCCTTATTTACTAACAGGCTTAGGTTTATTTTTTACAGGCTTATATTACTACTATTATCTAGATTTAAGACCATATTTCAAAGGAAATCTAATAAACGAGCATTTAAAAATCGCTCAACAACGTCTTAAGCCAGATAACGAGTTTTCTAAATTTTATTTCGTTATATTCTTTTCCCATCCAAAATATGATTCAAAGGTCGGCGACTTCGCCACGATGTAAACAGAGGAGAAACGGAATATTCGTCAGACAGCGGTCAGGCGGTTGCAGGTATATGTGAAAGGTTGAGTATTATTTATACAAAGGATCGGGTGAAGCATCGGTAACGAAATATACCAGATAAGATAAAGAAGCATATTGTACAAAGAAGAAATCTATTTTTCCTGTTCATGCAACGTAATTAATTATTCAACTAATTAATAGTAAAAGACAGTAAAATATATGAAGAAGTGCAAAAATATACATAATTTTAATGGAAATATATTGTTTTATGGCATGCAATTGGACAGCTGGAATCTCATTTTTATTAGGAAAATGCCAAATCTATAACGGTCTCTAGAAACAAAACAAAAAATTCATTTTTTTGTTTGATTGAATAAAATATATATACGGATAATTATTGCAATATCACAACGTAACAAATATCCCAAAATGCATAAAAATTAACAATTATTTAAAAATAAATTATATTATACAAAATTTAAAAATCATTTATTATACTATCTTATTTTTTTTTATAAAATATAATTTATTATACAAAAAATGTGTTAGGTGCAACAGTTGTTTTTGTGTTTGAAATATCTGAGAAACACGCATCTAAGAAAGAAAGTTATAGCAGTGCAATTAAAAACATTTTTAAAAACTGATAGATGTACGCTCTGGCCATGAGCTGCTCGCTGCAGACTTCTAATTCTTATAATGGTTTTCTAGACAGCTCGCAAATGTAGGCCAGTTTCCCCGGAAAGTTCTTGAGTAAGGTAATTTATTCCCTCATATTGGAAGAGGGTCAAATTTTGGCCTCATTTCTAAAGTCACTCTGATCAATAAAAGATGAAACTTTGACTCGTTAACTTATGTGTATATAATAAAGCAAGAGGCCTAGAACAGCGAAATATATGGCTCTAAAATTTAGGAACTTTGCTGCAAGGTCCTTTTAATTATTCGATAAATTACAAGGAGACTAATTTCGAAATCGAGAAAATCTATGGGGATTCGTTTAATTTTTTAATCTCTATAAGTATAAAATACCACAATAGAGTGAAGGGCTACTAAACAAATTATGTCACACCATTAAATTGTTTAGTTTCAAGAAACTTATAAAGATGAAAGAATAAATATTTTCAATCCGCCTCTTTTCAATTTCTGCAAAACCTAAAGATTTTTCATTTTATTAATTTTAAAAAACTCTCGTGATTTTATGCGATAACTTAACAAACACTTTTAAATTACTGATATATATCGAATATAAATCATATAAATATATATAAAATATTTTATACATAAAATTTATATAATTTATATACATTAAATCATTAATATATATATATATATATATATATATATAAACAAAAAAAATGATTTTTATATATTATAAGTGAAATAGCTTTTCTGTATCTTTTAAAATTTATTTTTAATGAATTTAGCGAGCTTAAAAATGTTGAAAATTATTCATTATTTTGATTTTTTTTATATTTTTATATGTTTTGATTTAGTTTAAGTGAAAGAAATACTTCATACAAAACTAATCACAAAATATTAATTTGTAAAAAAAA
>JAPMOR010033110.1:406107-461020 GCA_026543865.1 Argiope aurantia | reverse complement strand
TTTTTTTTCTTTTAATAATAGATTAATTATACTTTATTCAATAAAAAAAATTTACTCAATTGAAGAAAACGATTTTTTAGAATAAAAAAACTTAGTAAAATACAAATTAAATAAAGACTTTTTTCCTTCGAATTGTTACAATTATTATTATTTCTTTTTTTATTCAAATCATTTCAAATTGCTGTTCGATTTTTTTTTCAGAATCTCAATAATTGAAAAGGAGCAACTAAAATAATTTTCTTCTACAAGCAATTTAGCATTTTAAAAATGAAAGCAAATACAATTACTACTAATTTTTAAAAATTTGGAATATAATATTTTTTTAGAAAAATGCCAGACAAGATTTCATGAATAGTAACATGCGTTTCTCTCATACTTAAAAGATCCGATAGTATGATTAAAGGAAGTTTTTCTCCGTAAAATCAATATATCCAGGTTCTCTCGATGACGTCACCGTGACGTCAGGTGCTTTTATGATTATGCGAAAGGTAAATGTCGAAGAACTATATTAGGATCCGTCTATCGCAAATTTAAACACGGGATATATATATATATATTCTATTCTGCATTTAGCGAGAGCGAAAATTAATTAAAGGAACTATTGAAGAATATATCCCATTAATGTTTTCTACTTGAGCGCAGTTGTACACCAGGAGTAATTGACTCCTTTGTTTTAAAAGTTAAAGTGAATATTAGCTTATTAGAAAATTGTAGCAGACATCTTAATGAATCCATAATTTGAAAATATTTAATGTATACTTTTCTAGTGATTATAATTTTATTAAAACATTGAAAATTGACACCAAAATGGAAGGACCATCGGAAATAATTTCCTAAGAAATGAAAGGCTAAAAGTTTCTTAGAATTGTCTAAACGAGCAGCTTTTAAAATCGTTAAAGAATGTATAATCGTTTATATGCTATTATCATGGAATAAGATTAAGAAGAAACTTTTAGAAAAGAAATTTCGTTGAAATATTGTTGACATTTCTGGAATATGCTTTGTTTCCGTAGGCAGTATTTATCAGACAATTATGTTTCATCTTTCAAGAAAAGTTTAAATATTTTAGCGAATTAGAACTTTAAAAGCCAGGCTGATATGTTCAGTTTTGATTTCAAATTCTTCATGTGTTTTTAAATTATGCCCATTCTTGAGGAAAAAAATTGTTAATTACAATTTTAATATATAAATTAAGTTAATTATAATAATAAACATTCCTTTCTCAGATTAAGTTTAATATTTCTTTCTTGGGATTTTCTTTCAAATTAAGAAAAGCTCAATCCGAAATATAGAAAAGTGTTTTAAAATAACTTGTTATGTGTCTTTTTAAAATATGCATTTACAAGTACCATGTTTCATTAACCAAATAGTTGGTTAAACCTTAACCTGGTAGTTTCCCTTTCAGCATATTATCTATGCAGATTTATAAAAATGACAATAAATAAATATAGTGGCATAGCTTCAATTAACATTAAGTGAACAGAAAAATATATAACAATTTGAAACTATTAATCATCTAAACAGATGTTATACGTGATTTTATATAGATGAAAATATTTATTTCGCTTCTTAATCCAGTCCAAGAAAGAAATATTAGTTGTCAATTTGATATATAGTACAAACATATTATTACGCATCTGTAATGTTACTTTTCAGTGCAGTTAATTCCATCGTAGGAAATATCGTTTCATGATCAGCTCTGTTGGATGCTGATCGGATGCGGTTAAATGACTCCAGAGCTTGACGACAAACAAATGGATGATACTAGATTCTTCAAGAATTTCGGTGATATGCCCCATAGGAGGCGAGTTCTACTTGATTGTTCTAGAACCTTCTCTGCCCTGCTCCGGAAGCTATAAACGGTTATCCAAGCAGAGAGAATCATATAGTGAGTCAACCGCGAATTAGTTGGACCAGTCCAGCGAAGTGCAAGTGTCGAATAGAGCTCAAACAATCAAGTGATTGATGAATTGAGCAGTATGCCGAATCTTGGAGTTGATTATTGAAACAATATTGAGTATCAGTCTTATAGTAGTGAGTCGACAATTGAGTACAGCTAAAGCGAGAAGACAGGGGCGAATAGCAGGCATTTGGAGAGACCTTAGTGAATTGCTACGTAGATTTCCACTTCAAGATGAGTTTTGCTTGCCCGCTTTGGGTGCTGCGGTTGTTATTTTTCTACCGATTACTACTTGTAGATTGTTGTAAATGCTGCTGTGTGTTGCTTGCGTACGTCTCGACCGTGTTTTTTCGTTTGTGCATTCGTGCTAATAAACGCCGTTATTTGTTATTGAAGCCTGTTTACTGTGTTACACTATACACTCACTACAGCGATCCCGTTTGAGTTTTAACGGAATTTGGATTTTCTGTAACATTATCTTACTTGAGCTTCACCGCCAGGGGAGGGGGCATGTCGTAATTGACGATTAGAAGCTTCCGCCATGGTTGGGCCAATATATAAATATAATGGCCACCACATGGTGGGTAACGCATTTAGAGGGGAAAAAATGAAAGATTCGGAATATCAAAGAAATTTGACGATATCTCCATATGAATCGATTTCTGAAATTTTTTCTAGAATATTTGACGCTGTGCCACAGAAACTTTGAAATCAAAGACGCACGATCCATTGCTGGCAAGAGAAAAGAGTAGTTGAGTCAATTCTCTATTAGTAGTCTTGTTCTCCAGAGAATTTTCTCCGAGCAATTTCTGAGGCTGCGATGGCGTGGTGGTAAGGTCTCGGCTTATGAGCCATAGGGTTTCAGGTTCGGAACCAAACTTCACCGAAGAACCGCCGTGTAAACGGATTTGGTGCACGTTGAAACGTCCGCGCCAAACGTCCTCCCTCTGGTGTGGTGAGGGGGTGCTAGTTCAGTTGTCGTCCTCTTCATCTGACCGCGGTTCACGTTTCAGTATTCTGAGACTACCACTTTTTGACAATTCTATCTCCCTAAGAGGTGAGAAACGGAAGGATGAGCACATTTCCGAAATTCGTCATCATTCTTTGATCTTGATTTCTGCCTTATTAAATAATATTTCCTTCAATTTTTTTTTCACGTTTCGTTTCTGACCACATTATTTTATTATAATTTAAAATTGCATATTGATTGCTTATATAATACAAGTGCTGGTTCATATTTTGCTACTAATTTCATATATTCTATTTAAAATAATAGTATTTTTAAGTACAAAAAAAAACCACTTCATTAATAATATTTTTAAACTATAGAACTATATATATATAAATATCATTTTTTAAAATAATATTTGTAATATTTTAAAGATATTTACAGTAACTAATTAAATGAAAAAAAATGTTTTAAATTGAGTAAACTTTCAATTATCCACCATATTAATCTCAAAATATTGGCAAATTCAATAACATATAAAAAAAGAAGTATTTTAATATTAAAAAAATGATCATTGTTTCGTAAAAAAGTAAGTTACCAAATTTTAAGAACTGAAATCTTTCATTTATTCAACATAATTTAACGTTTATAATTCTTACAGTAAATAAAAATAGTTCTGAAATATTTAATAGTGAATTAGTATCTTTTTCCGACAGTATTACGAATTATTTACAATGTTTACGCTTAATAAGAGTTTGCTTTATTTTTAAATGTAAACATCTCTTCCTTTCATCTTTCCTCTAACTTCTGTTTTGACGAATTAAACCCATCCTAACGCATGCGCAAAATGTTTTAGAATCCGTTGGCAAACAATAGTTACATGTTAATAGCATGCGAGAGTTTCTACCATGCACTCACCGGGTTACTTTCTTTTCTTTTTTTTTCGTGACAAGATTTATCATTTCATTATACATAAATTTGGCTTATTTCTTGCAAAACATGGTCATGTAACCTTCAAGAAATCTCAAAATGTTAAATATCTTCTCCCATTTTGCTCAAGGAATTTAATTTTTTTTTAATATTGAAAATAAAAGCGAAACATAATATTTTCTTTTAAATAAAACGAAACGATTCCTTAATATTGTCCTCATAAAAACTGAAACAGAGAACGTGGTCTGCCTGCTCTACCTTAGTTATGCAACTGGCAGCGACTGATATTAATCTTTTTATCTTAATCAGTCAAAACTTACAATTCTTTCATTATGATAACTAAAAGTAAAGTAGTTGATTCAATAGTGGGTTAGTTGTATTAATTTCCCATTTTAAAGAAACGCGAAGGTCATTTTGGGACAGACCTTGATCTTGAAAATTAACGCAGATCGAGGTTAATTTCACAGATGACGAAGAACAAAAGATATAAAAGTGACTCATTAGAATGAACTAAATGCTATAGAAACAGTTTTGCAATATAGTAGACAGTAATAAGAAAGTCCAGTATAGAAATGGCGATGATCATCGTGCCATGTTATGGGAAGATAGAAAGCATCGATCTTACAGAAAACAATTTACAGCCACAAACTTAAACTGTCTTCATAAATTCATTTTACTGCTACTTTGCATTTAAGACAAACAAATATATTATTGACGATTAGTTTCGTACTTTTTTAAATCTTGAAATAAAAAGAACATGAAAGAAATAAGGTGTACACATAGTAGAAGAATATTCCATATGGGAAAACTCTTATCTTTTATCATTCACAATATTTATTTTCTTTTATCCAACATCTGTAATCCCCATTAATGCGAGTTAATTAAGATTCTGTAGTATTTAAATAATCAGCTTTACAGACATAAAAGAATAATTTACAAAAGAGCATTAGTAGTACTTTTCTTGTTTTTCAATTACCATTGGTAGGACTTTTACAAAATGAAGCACACTTTCTTTTTGTCAAAATAACTAAATTCCTTCCCCATTAAACTAGCAAATGCTCAAGTACCCAATCTTTTGAAAAACTTTCTTTTTTTAACTAAAGAGCATGAATTAATAAAACTAAAAGTAGTCAGGATAAAGTTATAGTTATTTTTTACTTACACAATTAAAAAAACTAATTTTTTACTAATTTGTTCATAAATTTTTTTAAGTAAATGCTTTGAAAGCAATATAAATCTAACTCTCTTTCAGAGTGGTGCAAAAAGGGATTGTATGCAAATGGGAGCAGCATTAAAAAAATTCACAAGACAAATGAAACACTCAGACTCTTTTTATTTGTAATTCAAAAGACATAGTCGTCAAACAGATACATCAGAGTCGGCACATCAAAATTAAATCAAAATTTGTGATTCTATAATGTTGGGAAAACATGCGATAAATTTTACTTGAAAGTATAGGATTAAAACAAAAAGTAGAAATAGAAAGGAAAACAGTATTTTAAATCTAAATAAATGCAGAAAAAATTCTAAAAAAATATAAAATATTAACAGCCACTCTATATTGAGCTTTTATTTGCACAGTATTTTAATAGGTTTTTCCTGTTTGGATATCACATTATTATATAACTCTATAAAATACAAACAACTGATAAATTTAATATTTCAAACTTATCTATAACTTTATATGCATAGCTGTATTTAACAATAGAATATAAAAACACATAATAGATCCAAAAATATAAAATTAAACATTTCACAATAAGCCAGACAATGTATAAAAGTAATAAAAGTTTCAACATGCAGAAAAAAAAATGTCGATATTATGATGCAAATTAAATATCTTATAATGTAACAAACTTCATCATACAGTTGCAAAGAACTTGTTTTAATTTCTCCATCTGAAAAAGAAAATCACGACTAGAACAGAATTTTATATACAGTAAAAGTGAATAACAAACAGTTAAGTTTCTATATACTTTGTTTTAAGAAACATACAGTCTGTATCGATGCTTTTTATGAAGGCGACACAAAGTGTTAATTCTAAGGCATTACAATCGCTGTATTTCTAAGGCAACTTAATTGGCATAAAAGAAAACAAAATTACTACATGAAACAAATCAATAACATTTGAGATCTTTTGGAAATAATTAAATCTGATTTATTAACTTCAATTACATTATCATTTTAAGCTCATCTCTAATCCTTTATTTCTACAATAAATTCAAAGAGTGCATTCCATTATATGTGTAAAATAAATTAAAACATTGGTAACAAAAATGCATTTTCCAATAGATACCAAAGCAATGGAATTCATCAATTCGGAAAAAATATTTTGTTTCTTCATATTTCGATAGTGATGTTCTTAAAAAAAAGATTGCTTTTTCTTTTGTTAGACAAATTGCAATCAATTAATATAATTTTGCAATATGCAAAATTTTATATGTATGCTAACAATTTATAAACATTATGAATTTTTTTTATATGGAATTAAAATTTATACTAAAAACTTACAGTTATGAAAACTACAATAAGAATTTGGCAAAAAGGTGCATAAAAAACAAAAATACCTTTTGCCATTTAAAGCTACTTAATTAAAAAATTTAGATGCCAATGATTATATCAAACACTTTTAGAATCACAAACTTTGTCATATCTATGCTTTCTAAACATTGCAGATAGACACATATGTAGCAAAAATTGGCAAAGTTATTAAAAAGAATAAGATTTAAAATATGTAAAGGTTTCCAATATGAAATTTTAATGTAAAGCTCGCTTTTCAGATCAGATGTTTTTAAAAATATAAAGATCAAATTCCAATTTTTTTTCAAAAAAATATGCAATTTACATTACATTGATTGTAATTAGCATGATAATTAATGACAAAAATGTGCTAAACAAATGTGTGTAAAATTTTCCAAATCATGAATTCAGAAGTATTTAAACATAATAACTAAACGATGGAAAGAATGAAAAATACTTGCAGTTGTGGCAGTGTAATATATTAGCAAATATTATTAAGTTCAAGTCATAAATGAGTAATAATATTTCTCACCAATATTTAGAGAAAACATAGTTATAAAATATTGGAATGCTGGAGAAATATTCCGTTTAGCTACTACAGACAGATAACTCCTTATTTTACAGCCAAAAAAAAAGCCTTCACCATGCTTACTTAATGAGACATGTACAAAAATACTATGGTGAATCTTCTTGCCAAAGAATATTAGATATCATCTAAATAACATTAAAAAAATATTCAAATATAAAATCAAATTTTCAAAAATTTTGACACACAAATAAACATTTATTTGAACATTCACAAAACAGAACATGGAACAATGTCCAATAATTCCCATATTTTTGAAAAACAATAAGACATATTACAACACATAAAAAGTACCAGTAACTCCACATAATATAAAAAATATATATGAAATAATTACAGTATAATATTAAAGTACTCATAAAATAATCATGGTGTTAAATGAACTATATACAGATACATGCACTATAGTAAAGCTGATAGATTATCAAGTAGACACATCTTAATCACAATTATTTTCTAAAGGTATAACAACTGACGAATACAAATAACAAATGTGTATAGAAGGAGGTATTTCACAAAGTCTAACATCAATACAGACACAACAATCTACTTCATTCGAAATAATCATTTATATATGTTCAATATTTCATAGTATTTCTAGATGAAGATGACCACACCAAATACACAGCAAATGTTACATTAAGTACGTTAAAAATGTAATAATTAATAAATGTGTTTCTTCAAACATTTCAAAAAAAATTTCTAACATTTAATTCTATAAAAGATATGATACAATGATATATCATGGCTTATCACTTTTTAAGACATATTTTGGCATATGTTTAATTAAAAAAACAGCACAATAAAAATAAATTGCCAATATAATGATATAAAAAATTTGATCAAAAATTAAAATTAAAATATTTGGCATATATTATTTACCGAGAATATATGTAGTAGGAAGTTCATAAAGAAATATTTTTAATAATATAAACTGGAATGCACATGTGCAGCAAACAATGTACATGCAACAATGTTAAACACCTACTGTTACACATTGCTCTCACATGAATCAAAAGATGTTATATTCCTAAAGCTTTTCTTGTATCCTGATTTCAATCAATTGATTTAATCAGTTGGGCTTTGGGGTTCTGCCATACTAGATGTTTTCTTGACAATCCAAACTTCATTTCTTCTGTTGAAAGGCTTGAATGGAGGGTCATAACCAGCTCGATGATATTCAGATAAATCAACATCATCAGGATTTTCTATCTTGGATTTCAAGGTTTCAAATTCTCTTTTCCAATCAGCATCTTTAGCCATGCCTCCAAAGGTTCTAGTATGGAAATAAATAAATAAAATAAATTTTTTTAATTTTTATTTTTTTCCAGCAAAAATGCTGATCATGATGGATAAAAATAATAATTATTAATTGTTTCTTTTCTTAAAATTAAGGGGAAAACAAACAATATAAGGTGATATGTACAAGTGAAAATAAATTCTACTTCATTTGTTTTCCCACAAAATATACATGAAATAAAAATACGGAGAAAAAAGAAAAAGCTGAATGGAAAGCAGCAATTATCATTTTGAAAAGCAATAACAGACAACAGAATCACCCCAAACAAATGGGAGATAAAGAAAGTTTAATTCTTTTTAGTATATCCATTGAGGTAAATGGATGCAATATGACAACAGTTTTAAATCATATTTTGTCCACAGCAATATTTAAAACTTATAAATGAATAGACAAAATAAAATTTTCATATATAACTGAATTATCTCATTGTGATTTGACTTAAAATAATTTATTCTACATGTGTATATTAAAAAATGAATAATTTAGAATGAATCATTGAAATGTACTTACTATTTGATAGGAAAACAATTAAATTTAATAATGAATCCTCACTCTCAACTAATTTGAAATAAAGATTCATAAATAAAAATCATATTTGTCCATTTTTTCAGTCGTCAATTTTACTTGAACGGATCACAATGTTCTTCAACAGATTAGAGCTGAAATAAACACATGTATGGAAATAAAATCATACCTTCAAATAAGATTAGGTTTCATTACCACGTATGTATTTATTTTGAAACTTACTATAATTAACTTCAGAAAATTATTTTTAATAATTTTTAGCAGCTTTTATATATTTTTTGACAGATTTATTTTAATTGCTATGAAATTATCTTGTGATTTCAGGTACGAAGACATGTTGTGGTGTCAAATGCCAAGCTCTCATTCAAAACTAACTAGCATTTCGGACAAGTAAAAACAATAAATGTGCATATTAATCTGACACATATAACTAATTCAGTGGCTGATATTTAATTTTTTTTAAATTTTATTTTTTAGGTACCCTTAGCAAGTTCTGAAGTTGTTAAAACACTTCTTCTCCAACCACCCCTTTGTGCAAAGAAATTTTAATTATGTTAAGAACTTGCATTAATCCTATAATTTATATTCATTTAACATGTAGAATTTATTAATAATTTCACTTTTCTCCCCATCTTTTTGTACAAGTATTAATTCCACAACAAAATAACTCAGCGTAGACAACTTCAATGTGACCATTGCACTTGTTTTAAAAGGCATTTATATAAAAATAGGTTCAAATAAAAACAGATGTAATTTTGCATTTAGAACTGCAAGTTAGCCATGATATTTGATATCAATACATGCATATGATATGTGAACAAATTTTGTGTTCATGAAAGGTATTAAACAGTTTATTGCTTAATACTGATCATATTCTTCATTCACTAGAATCTAGGAAGCTTTTAATCCAACAAACATTTTTAACATGGATTTAGAGAGATACAATTCTATAGCTTTTGCCAGAAGTTTAATACTTTACATCTCAGATTTTTCACTATTACCAACAATGCTATACATGTCATACAGATGTTCTCAATGTAACATTTCAATTTTTTTCAGTAGGTAATTTCGTTTCCCTGTAAGTTCAACCCATAGTGACCATTTGTTTCAGTATTCTTGTCTCCTCCATCCAGTTATTACTTCACAAAAATTTACAGTCGCGTAGGATTTGACACCGATGGGATTCTCTGGAGAACCCCGGATGGTCTGTCGTCTCTTTCTTTATACCAACAATTTTTTTCCTTTTTTTTTTTTTCCCCTTCCTTCCATCTTGTGCTTATCCAACTGGTTAGATAACTTAGTGTTATAGGCACCGGGGGCACAGGATGGCGTTATGTTATGTTATTACCAACAATGCTCTACGCATCCTCTGCTGTTCAACGGCTTACCCTCAGAGGTATCAGCCATCTAACTCTCCAACCCGCAACGAAGGCACACGGATAAAAACTGAACCATAAAAACCATAAAAACTGAATGACCAGACCGCCCCAACAGCAACATTGGCAGGAACTGTGGTTGAGTCCTAAGGGCTGTCACAGGCCACGGTACAATCCTCCCTGAAGGAAGTACGTCCCGTCATCAATGGGAGGAGTCAAATCCCCCACCTATTAGTTTACCCTTCAGGGTGGCGAGATCCAACCACTATGCTAGAAACATCTCATCCTCATTTCGAGGATACCCTCAAAAGGTATATACAGTGGTGGCCAAAATTGTGGACACTTTTGAAAAGCATTATTTTTTCTAACTTTGCATGCTTATAGAAAATATTACATTTCACAAAATGCAAACTCTCAATATCATTTTAAAGAGAATTCAATGCTGATTTCAATACAAAAAGCAAATTACAAATATTTGCAATACAAAAAGTTCTTACATTAATCTAAATAACAAATATAGTGATGAAGTGGATTGCAATTTCTAGCTTTCCAGACAAATCACTGTTCTTTTTCTAGGAACCAATCAAATGTTAATAACTGCTAGCAGAAGCCAACATCATATTTAAAGTTGGAAGAAGTCATTATTGTGCTTTTTTCTGTATAAGGAAGATTGTTTTTTATATAATCAAATTGCCTTTTAGAAATTTTACTGAATTTTTTAATATATCGTTGCAATTTTTGTAAATATTATAATATTTAGTCACGAAGCAATGACATCAAATAAAAGAATAGATTGGATGCCTAGAAAGAGAACTAAGATTATTGTGTTACATGAATGTGGTCTTTCCTATGCTGAAATTGCAAAACAGGTGGGTGGTTCAGTGACTACATCTGGAATATGAAAGTTTTGTTTGCGATATCAGGAGACAATTTCAATAAAAAATAAAGCAGGAAATGGCTGAAAAAGGTGCACCGCATCTGTTGATGACAGAAAAATAAAAAGACTATGTCTCTAAGATAGAAGAATGCCATCAGAAGTCAATTGAATGATGCTGGCATTTTTGTCAGTTCAAGAACAATCAGAAGATTATTAGATGTTGGACTAAGAAGTAGAATTCAACAAAAAAATCCTTACCTCAATTTATAGCAGCGTATAAAAAAATTACAGTGGGCAAGGATTATAAGTTATATGGAGTGATGAAATAAAAATATTTTTATTCAGTAGTGATGACGAAAATATGCAAGACATAGAATAGACGAAAAGCTAGATCCTGACTGCATTCAGGCAACTACGAAGAACTCAGTGTTATGATTTGGTCTTGCATTTCAGCAGATGTTATTGGTCTCCTTCATGTATCGATGGGACCTTAAATGCTAGACAATATATTGACACTATTCTAGAGCCAAAACTTACACCTTCCATCAGTAATCTCTTTCCCAACAACGTATCATTTATTTTTCAGCAGGATTCAGCTCCTTGCCACACAGAAAAATACTGAAAGAGTGGTTTAGTACAAAGAACATTGAATTGTTATCATGGCCAAGAGTGCTGACCTCAAAATTATTGAGAACTTATGGCACCATTTGAAAACTTGCACATTTGAAGCATTCATCAAATTAAGAAGAATTAATTGAGACAGTAATTCTCTCCTGGTATCATGCAATAATGAAAGCAGAGCTTAAACTCCTGTCAGCTCAAGGAAACAACAGTGTAAAGCTATAATAAAAAATAAAGGCAACCTTATAAAGTACTGATAACTCACTGCAGTCATCAGCATCTAATGTATGTCAATAATTATTGCTGTTCAGCTTTTTTTGTATTGCAAATATTTGAAGTTGGCTTTTTATAATGAAATCAGCATTAAATTCTCTTTACAATGATATGCAAGAGTTTGCGTCTTGTGAAACATTATTTTCTATAAGCATAAAAAGTTAGGAAAGAATGATTTTCAAAATTCATTTCTAAAAATTCAGATAATTACTATTAAGTAAAAATGGAACATAATATCAAACAAATCATCATGCGACATACATAAAACATTCATGTACACAGCATTCATGTGAAAATAATAATAATGATAATTTTTTATAAGTTATAAAACTTGTATATTGCCATCTTTTTTTTAATCAAATAATCACCAACATGATTTAAATCTTACATTTCATTATATTATTGCTTCACTAATTTACTTTACCAGGAGACTAAGAAAATTATTGTAAAAATCTCATATTTTTTAAAAATTCCATTCTGGCAAATAACTATATTTTAATTTTTAAGCACTAACAACAAAAGTTCTGCATGAACAGTCAGAAATTTCTGAGGAATCAATGACTTTTCCCTTAATTCTTCAAATATTGCATTTATTGAAGAATCCATAATGAAATGATATACAGTCTAAAGAAAGATAATGGTTCATAAAATGAAAAGGATTTTGCTTAGTACTCAGCTATACCAAATCGCCTCTAAAATCTAACAACTGGGTTTTGAGTAGCATTACTTCAATAAAAGAAATATCCCATGCGTACTTATATTTAATGAGTTAAAATAACATTTCATTCATCCTAGCACCTAAGTTATAGATACTTAAATTTGCATACTATAATTGCATTTTCTACATAATTAATTTACAACATACAGTAAGAAATAAATGAATGAAATGTTTAGAAGCAAAATTTAAATTAAGATGCATTATGTTTTATCACAGATTAAAAAATTTATAATTATGATTACTGAAAAAGGATGAAACTGCAACTTTGTAATAAATGAACAGACATGAAAAAAGAATTGTTCTTAAAGTGAGTGTATTGTGAAACATCAAAAGAAGTAAAAAAATCAGAAATAAAAGAAGTTCATTGTTAGCAAATGAAACAAAAACATTATGTTTACTTATTCTGCCAACAAAAGTCAGATACAAACCCACATATAAAAATAATTAATACAAAATTAAAATTATGTTAGATTGCTCTAAAATGCAAAAATAATAAAAAAACTACAAAAAAAAGTAAAAAGTTGCAATTTTATCCATCTTTAGGAATATTGCCATTAATAATTTTCTTCCAAAAGTTCAGACAAATTTAATAACATTTATTTTTAACCAAGTTGTTTAATAGAAATATTTTTCCGAATCAAAATGCAATAATTTAGCCCACATTACAAATACAGCAACAAAGTTTAGCATAATCATTGCAACAACACTTATCCCAAAACAGAGAAAATTTCAGGCACTTGTAAACAAATAACTCAAACACTTACGAGTCCCTTACCAATAGATAGTAAATATTCACTTTTACAGCCAAATATAAAGAAATTTAATGCAAACCATTATATTTTTTAATTAACAAAAATAAATTCAATATATGCAATTGATGCTTAAAATTCATTAACTTGCATACATTTTAAGCACCAATAATACATTAAACATTAATTTATTTATTTCTACAGTGAAGAAATTATGCCTTTTAATATTCACTATGAGATGTAGAAGACTGATGAATAAATAGAAATTCCATAAAACACACAAATTCCCTAATGCTTGTAATGTTCTTAGGTAGTTGCAAAGCTTCAATTAATAAAACTAGGCATCTTGTTTATTTCTTTGAGCCATTAGCTTACATTGATCATTTTCTGCAGCTAATTAAAAATCTTCACCAACTTCTAAAAGTCAGGCTATGGCAAAGTGCCATTGGAAACAATTAATAATCTAGTTTCATTTGGTTAAAATGAAGGGGAAAAAAAGTACAAAGCAGTGTTTTATTATTTCTCAGAATTATTTCTTACCTAACATAAATTTCTCGTGCACCTGTCTCTGACAACTCAAGATCAGAATCTGTTGGATTTGGAGGATTTTCTAATTTTGCAGGAAGAAAGAACGAGACAGAATAATCCTTTGCTTTTTCTTCAACTGGGCTTACATGAAAAAGCACAGGAACAGTCATATCTATGGATATGCCTAAAAAGCAGAACAAATAATTTTAAATATATTTTCCAAAAAAAATTTCTTTTTAAAGGAATGTAAATGTTTAAAAAAAATTATATGTTTTTGAAATTGTTCTCTTAAAGATGCAAAGCTACTTTGTTGCAAAAAAATAATTTGCTTCAATACAAATGAAAATTTAACAACTAAACCTTTAAAAAAGAAACTAACTTTTCAAGATAATGCTGTTTAAGTGATGACTTTCAGAGAGGTAAATCAGCTAATGTAGTAAACATTTATTCGAAACAACTTTTGTATTTGAAGTGCATTTAATATTTTGAACATGTGAAAGCAGTAACTTTTACATAAGAATGCATTTATTTCTTATTTTTCAGAATATATACTGTTGCATAGTATTGAAATAACTTAAAATAATTAGAATTTTTAAAAAATGGAAACAAACTCAAACGAATATGGAATGTTTTGATACATCAAATGTATCCAAAACGTTAATGTAGTTAACACAGTCTAAATTGCGGGTCACTAAGGGATCTTGAAAGTATATATATCTTTTCATAGTCTTCAAAAGTTTGAAATACCCTTTAAATCTTCATCAAGTTACAAAACAGATTTTTTTTTTCGGTGGGAGAAGTCATAAAACCCTTTTTACAAAGAATGGGTACTGTTGGTTTCTGAAAAATATTAATGCACTGAGAATGAAGTGATCTGTATAAAATTTGTTTCTGAAAAGTAGGCCATGTTTAAAAATTTGGATATCCTTGAGTTAATTTCTTGTTATGGTAATTACTAAATTATTATAATTCATTAATTTCAAAGTAATTATTTTACAACTGTAACATAAGACACTTTTAGCATATTGGAAAATGCAAAATGTAATATACATCCATTTTTAATTGCACAATATTTAAAATTAGTAATATACATTTGAAATATCATGATGCTAATAAATTCTACTCAATAAATTAGAGATTAAAATATTCTTAGAAATCAATATTAATTACTACAGTTAAAGAAATTATTCCTATTACATTCAATATATATTCTGAAACCAAAATCCATATAAAATATAAGTTGCAAATTCTGAAAAACTAAAGAAAATTAAACTTGGTTATAACTTTTTACAATATAAAATATCCTATCATGAATAGATTTTCCTGTTCAAAATTGTTTAAATACATAAATTAGGAAAGCAATAAAAACTGAACAATTCTTGCAGAAATTTTTAAAAATTATACTCATTTTTTATTATTTTTCAGAGAAAATTATTTCCACAGCACTATATAACTTCAAATATTTGATGTTCCTTGCTGTTTTGTTATTAAGATCATTAGTACTATTACTGGAATGCAATTTACATTATTACCATATATTTCTGAATATAAACTGACCTCCATATAAACTATGAATGAAATTTTTCCTTCAAAAACATACACAAAATTCAAAACCCATATATAAGCTGACATAAATTTTTTTAAATGATTGATGATTTTTTATCATTTTTTTCTATGATTTTCAAACACATCACCATGAAGGCAAAAATAATATCAATAAAGTAAAATGAATGAAATAATTTCAAATCAACTTGTTATAACATAAAACATCAGACACATGACAATTTTAACTCCTGTAACTTTATCTGAAACTAGCATGTTTTTTGTCTATTCCACTTGCTATCTTGTATATGATAAGATGTATCCACGTTCTTTTCTGCACCATTGTTCTTTTTATTACTTTTTGTTTGTTTGTTTGAAGAATGAGAGGGAAGAGGAACCTCCAGGGCAAATTTCAAAATAAAGGTGATCGTGTTAATGATTTTTTTTAATACAATGACTGTTTAACATTTCGCTGTAAACCCAACATAAAAAATCAGCAATAATAAACAATATAAAAATAAAACAACTCATTTTTGCTGAAAGAATAACTCAATTCATTTAAAAGTTTCACAAAAAAGTTTCACCAATTCTCAGCTTATACAAGAAAATATACATTAATCACATCTATACAAAAATAAACAAATTTCAATATTTCATATATAATTGCTTAAAATATAAATATTTTTTATTCTAAATAAAAAAAAGGTAATTTTATATCAAATGTAGATTTGTAAGCAGGGTTTCTTAAAAGATTAAAAAAATTCAATTTTATAATCTTTAAAAACTATAATTTAATCTATAATTTACATATAAAATTTTAGTGAATATTTTCCATTAGAAATTAAGGGATCAAAAGGGGAAGGCTTAAATATATTCAAATCAATAACTAAATTTAGAAGATAATAAATGGTTAGAGAAATTAAAAAAATTTGGAAAAGTATTATCAGAGAAAAACTCATTGTTTTTAAAAACATACATTAACTGTTCATTAATCTAATAAATATTTGAATGGAAAAGGACAAAGAGGTTTTATATTTAAACTGACAAGAAGAGATATTAGACAGTTAATGCATTACTATCTATAATATAGCTAATATAATAGTGACCAAAATCTAATTGAACATATTTCTTTTTTATATGGATCTTTCTTACTAGATGCAAAGGATATATATATATATATTAGTTTTTGTCAGATAGGAAAAAGATGATGCAATAACGAGTACAAAAAAAAGTCACTTAACATTACTGAAAACAGTTAATGACTTTGCATTACAACTTCTCAAGCATGACACAATTGTTGTGAATATATCAAATATGATTATTTAACTGTATGACATAAAGCAGAGTTGTTATGACAGTACTGCAAACATTTAGTTGTAATGCTCTTGATATTACTTCATGAAATTATTTATTGCTCTCATGCTCACAATACCTTCACAAAATAACAATTTGCTTTTTGCAAACATAAATGAATTGATTAGATTAATAAAATATACAAAAGAAATTTTGTATCACATAATCTTATTGAATAAGAACTAGGATGTATTTTGTAAAAGATTATTCTTCAAGTAAAACATAATTATACACTATAATGCTTACTTGCATAAAAAAATGACTGGAACTTATGAATACAAGGACTGTTTAGGGAACAGACTTTAAAACTCAAAAATGTAGTAAGGAAATGGGAATAAGATCTATACTATTAGCCCTTGTTCAAGGTTTTATATTACAATAGACGGGGGGGGGGGGGGTTTTTTTTTC
The DNA here is from genome assembly GCA_026543865.1 of Argiope aurantia. Taxonomy (NCBI): domain Eukaryota; kingdom Metazoa; phylum Arthropoda; class Arachnida; order Araneae; family Araneidae; genus Argiope; species Argiope aurantia. The sequence goes on along the minus strand of JAPMOR010033110.1, from coordinate 443,865 downwards.
TTAATATATTCAATAATTAGTAGATCAAAATGGAATACAAGGTATCTTTAATGAATAATAGAATCAATCCACAATGCATTAAGTACAGCGCCCTAATTCTGTCACAAAGATATCTCAACAAGTTTTTAAATAATTATTACATATTCTATTTATTCAATTAATTGTACCTCCTTCATTCTTTCCATTAATGTAATCCAATAAACGTCGAAAGTCTTCTCGAGAAAATTCATCCGGTGTTTTGTCATGGATTGAAAGAGTAACCCACTGGCACGCTGGATAAGAACGAAGTTCATAATCCTAAATAAATAAAAAAAATTTAAATAAATTTTTATCATAAAATTTAAAGATGAATAGAAAATTTTTGACTCAATGGAGATAAGTATAAATAAAAGAAGCTGGAAAATTGAAAAAGTTTTGCAAAATAAATAATTGGAAACAATGAAATGTTCTAAACCACTAATACAACTTATTTATTGAGGAGTTACATTTTTTTCCCCCTAAAAATTCAATATGTATTTCCATCTAATTTTTAAATATTACATTCAACCAACAACCCAATTTTAAGATCAAAACGTCATCAATTTGATATTTTTTTTTCATTTGATTAATTTTTGAAGTAATGCAAAGAATTAAAAAATAATCTTTATTATTTGATATTCTACATATTTTGAAAATATATCCTTAAAATTGTTTAAAAACACTTTTTACTATCTATTAATTTTTTTTTTCAGAATTTACATTACAATTACCTTTATCTTGGTAATTTTGATACAATTCAAAAATGTGATGTGCATTAATGAGTTACACTATTTCTACCTTCCAGTCAAAAAAGGGTGCAGATAATGTATTTCTTTACATTAGAATCCTCCAAAGAGTTCCAAAAGGCTCCTTTGGCATCCAGCCAATTTTCCTTTTGGCATTTTGTTTTCTTTAAATGTGTAAATAGTGAATGTAAACAAAAATAATAATTAGAATAAACTTTACAGTTTATATAATTTTTTTTTATGTTGAATTATAACAAAGACTAATAAGCTGAAATATGCTGATTCCTAATATTTCCATTTTAGTTTGCAAGTTATTGCTATTATTATCTTACAATATTATTTTTAGTTAGTATTTGGAAATGCATTTCTGCAGAAACTTTGATTTAACCACTTCTGGAATTGAGTTTTATCATTCTTGAGATAACTTAATTTTCCTTTACGTAATAAATGCATCACTGTACTTTTAGTATCAAGCAATCTTTCTATAAATTTATTCATTTTATTTTTAATTCAATCAAATTTATTTTAATTATTAGTGTTTATATTTGGAAATATTCATTATTTTATGTAGTTTAGTTTTTTCTGTTGCACATCTGTATCAGGTCTGATTTCTTTCTGTTAGTGGGTCACTATTTGTTTCAAACTTATTTTAGTAATGTGTTTTGATTTCAGTGTTCAAGAAAATCATGGATAAAGAAGATCACACTTAATGAAACAAACCTTCTATGTTATTATATATTTAATTCTAAAGTGAACTAATTTTTTATTTATTTCTTAAGTACTCTGCCAATGTAAGATTTTCTTTTTCTGACAAATTCCATGATGAATGATCAAATTTTCTTTCTTTTTATTTAAAGCATTTTTAGAGAAAAAAATAAGATGAATGCGACAGGTTTTATGAAACTAAGCATTACAATGAAATCCACTAAAATGGGCTAGAAAATATGCTATTTTAATAAATATTTTTTCTTTAGATCTCTTATGCAAAAACTTACTAAACCACTCATGTTAAAATAAAGTAATTTTAGATATGTGCAATACAGATACCTGTAAAATCATTACGCTCTATTTGATTAACATATAAATTTTTTGAAAGAAAATATTAGTAAACAAATCTATAAATTAAATATAAAAATAAAATATATTTATATATGAACATTTTAATAATAGTGACAAAATCTGCAAATTTTGATAATAATGTAAAGAATAGGTTTTCTTCTTTTTAGATATTTAACTTTATGACTTAATTGTTAAGTTTTTTTCACTAATAGCTTTTTGCAATACATTATTGTTAATAAAAGTCTGGTTTGTTCAGCCAGTGTATTATTAGTTTACATTCAATTTCAGCAATTTCCTTTTTTTAGATAGATACTTCTTTTTCCATAAAAAGATTTAGAATTCGAATTCTAACTTTCTTTTATCATTAGCAGTAATTTCAGTAGCCCCTCTGAATCTCCAAAAAATCAGATATCATTTTCCTTGGTTTTGATTTTGATATTCATTTTTTTAATTATGTTTATTGTCATATATTTATGTTTGCAAGCCTTCAATTGTTTACTCATGTAAGTCCACAGTGAAATATATATGCATTGTCTTGACACATAGTTAAAAAAAATTATCATTTTTGTATTAAAATCAGTTATAGTAAACATACTTAAATAATTTGATAATAAAAGTATTGAAATACAACAAAAAAGTATGCTCCATAAAGAAGAAACCTTACATAAAAAAAAAAAAGCTAAAATCACTTAAATACAAACTCGTACAACTCTGGCAATGAATAAAATTATTCTTGAAAACAAATTTTTTCCCAACCTAGACAAACAAAAAATGAAAGAAAAGTCAATCAAACAGCAAAATGGAACGAGGCAACATCGACAGGATTGGTTGTGGCCGACTGCTATCTTTAACATAATCCATTATTACTGACAAATTTTCCGAACTGGCATCTTCTTCAAGGCAGTTGGCCCTAAGCCACAGGTGGTCAATCTATGACCTTTCTCGTCATCCTATTTTACAAGCAGCAGCTCAACACTTTGAGAAGACCTCAAAATTCTCTGTATTCCTTCAAATGTTCTTCCCACAACAGAAAAAAGACAAACACTTTTAAACTTTATATTTTTGGCAAAAAACTGTTAGTTTCCAACATCATGACTTTCAGTATTTTAAGATTTTCTGCATCGTTAGTACTGAGTTTAAGCCATCATTTTTGACTTTTAGATTTTTTTTCTTATTTTTGAGACTTCTATACATTCATTAAAATAATATAAATTAATTTAATAATTCATTAAAAAGCACCTATTCTTCCACCGATGCATTTATTTTCCTGCTATCTTCCAAATCTTTGGAAATATGTGGGAAATCTCCCATGTCCTGATATAATTTTGATTAGCAGTGGATGGTATTTTCTTATTATTTCTAGATTAGGAATAAAGTCAAGTTACTCCTCCTTTTTTGGACATGTACCATCTGTCAAACCATGGTATATTTCTTCTCTTAATTCCAATTTTAAGACACTATTTGATTTGGGTACAATTATATCAACACTCACTTTCTGTGATGCCAACTTTACACATTGATCCACCTTTTCATTACCATATATTCCAATATGGACCTTATTAGCCCAATTCAACTTAATCCACTTATTAATTTTTATATTTTTTATTTTATCACCCATATTTCCCTTTTACAATTATCAGATAATTGTCGAGCTTGTAGGACTTGACACAGAATCTGAAAAAATTGAGTATTTCTGTCCATTCTCCATCCTTTCATAATATTCAATGGCCATCTTTAGAGTTTGCATTTCTGCCTAGAAACTTGAAGCATGGTTCGATAATTTCAGAAGACTTTTATCAATCTCTTTCCCATAGTAGTAAACTACTATTGCAGCTCCTACTTTATTATCAGCTTTTGAGCCATCTGTAAAAATTTCTATTCCATCCATATATGGAATTTCGATTTAAAAACCATGAATAAACCATTTTGCAGGTGTTGTTTGAGCTTGTCAAAATACATTTCATAATCTTGACTGCTGAAGCATTTGTTTCCTATTCTTACTTTATTATTGAAATTTAGTGTAGTTCTTATTGAAATTTAGTGCACATTTCTGTTGCTCTGAGATCCATTATCAAAATTCACATTATCATATGACGGGCTTCGATAGAAATATGCTCCAGACATAATGATGAGAGTACTTTCCCTATACTATCAGCATTTCTCTAACAAAGGTAAAATCTTTTATATTAACATTCAAAAGCATTTTCTTTTGAGAGATAAAATATCAGAAATAGCAAAGAAAATACATTCATATAATATAGCAGGTGTAGCATGAGGGATATTGATGTATGTGTGCTTTAACTTTAAGAAAAAGTATCTGTTAAAAAAAAAAACACTTTAAATCCTTATATAAGGACCTCTAACAAAGGTAAAATCTTTTATATTAACATTCAAAAGCATTTTCTTTTGAAAGATAAAATATCAGAAATAGCAAAGAAAATACATTTATATAATATAGCAGGTGTAGCATGAGGGATATTGATGTATGTGTGCTTTAACTTTAAGAAAAAGTATCTGTTAAAAAAAAAAAAACACTTTAAATCCTTATATAAGGACCATTAAAAATAAACAGTTTTAAGGACTTTTAATGATGATATGCAGCTAAATTAATCTTTTCTGTTTAGAAAGAAAAATTCTTTGATCATAAATATATTATGTAATTAGATATAGACATTTCTATATATTATATTCTTGATATGAATATTTTCTTAATTCCAAAATGTTTCTAGGTTGATATTTAATTTTATTCACTATCTTCATGCACATTCCATTATTACTACTTTAACCTACCTCAATGATGGTGACTTATAAAAGTAGAAAAAGATGAAGTCATATTTAACTGTGAATCTTAATTCTACGTATATTAATTGATGTTAAAATTTGGTAACAGAGCATATGTCATTAGTAGAATTTAATCTAAGAGATAGATCATTGCAAATGATTCTATTGATAAATGTGGTAGACATGTACAATAAAAGAACAGCACAAAAACATCATGAAGCCGTAATGATTTACAATATTTAATAATTTAACCCAAACATAATTTTCCTAATAAAAAAAAAAAAAAAAAAAAAAAAAAAAAATCATTAATCATTTATATATACATGTAATGATATATCTTAACCCTCTCACTGAATATTTTTTTTTATCAAAAAAGGTTCAAAATCCTACCAGACATCTTTGAGTTTTGAAGAGTCCACAAAATGCTGCAAAACATGCTTGTATATTTTGCAGAAGTATGGATAACCAATGCTATCTGTTAACCCAGATCTGAATGAAACCAGAAAAGCCAAGATGAAACCGTGAATGGGAAAAGAGTAGGCTGCACAGCTAAATAGATTGAAAAATGCATCCCCATGGAAATCAGGGGTTGCACAAATGTTACTACTTCTTTTTACTCATGGAAATCGCTGGATAGGTAACAATAGGGTTAATTTAATTTAAAACTTAATTTCCTAATTTTTATCTTAATTTAGCCCATATTAACTGCTTTAATCAGCAGGTTCTCATGCTCCGAGTAAAGGATAAAAATCTGTAATGTTAGCAAAATTCTTTTAAAGATACCTTTAGTTCCTTTCCCTAAGTCTAAATATGTCAAGGAAATCTATCTGAATCTCAGAGTATAAAGTCACTGAGAAAAAATTTCACACTTTTTTTTTTTTTTTTTTTTGCATTTGTGTTACTCTGTAGACTGATGTATTCCTCATCACCCTGTTTTGTACATATTATGCCTCCTGGGATGGAATAAATCAAATTTAAAAATTCAGAAGTGTTCTGTCTTCTCATTCATGAAACTGCTAAAAGATATGTTTTCGCACACACACACACACAATCATAAAATTGCACATCTTAAGTTAACCAACAGTACAAGTGAATGTTAATTTCAATATTAAAAAATATATTTTAGAAATATTGAATAAATTTTACCTTAGATTATTGATCATGTAGTTTTATGCTTAACAATGCTAAGTGCTGCTTTTTTTTTTTTTAAACAATTGGAAATTAGCACTATTTCTTTAAATTTTAATGGTTTAAAGATATAAGAAAATTGCATTCAATTTCAAAAGATTACTATGCACTGACCACGCCCAGTTATCAAGAATGCAATAATCAGACAAGTATTCTCAGAATTGTATAACTATAAAGGTGGAACTTAAAATTAAGCTGGAATTCTACTTCTGTATTCTATTTGTAAAGCTCTGAATAACTCTTTTAATCTCTGATAGAGATAGAGGATACATTTTAACTATTTACTTTAAATTATCTAATTTTTATGTCAGTCATTATAACTAATATTCTTCATATAAATTCAAATGCATATAAAAAGGAACATATCAAAAGAAAAAAAGCAATTCTTTTCGAAAACTCAAACATTCAAAAGCATGTGAAGCATAGGGATAAGATATTTGAAGCATTATATGGACAAAGATTACAATCAACAATATGGTATCATTATATGAATATGCAATAGATTTGCTCAATATTTTCTTTGATGAAAGTTTTTCTAAATTTCCATACAACATACTGAAAACAAAACTTTCTTTACATGTAAACATTTTTAAATCTACTTTTTTACATACAAAATGTATGCAATGAACTTCAATATTAAACTGTTAGTGTACATTTGATCTATATCAAAACAAGTACAAATTAAACAGCATTGCATATTTTTTGCCATACAGCAAAAAAACTAGATTTATTGCATCCACCTATTATATATTAGCCCAACAAGAACTGAAAAATCTGCCTTGCAAACAGAAAATACTTAAATTGTAAACAATAAAACATTCATCATTTTTCATTGCCCTATGCTATACTTGATGCACTTGCATATATGGTGGCGACAGCAATATTAAAAGAAAAGGAACTTTTTCAGCTAACATTCATGCACAGCAATAAATGCTGTCGAACCTGATTTCATTTTATAACAAAGAACTTTAACATGTACAATAAAATATACTATTGGTATATATATGGAATATTTAGTATACTTCACATGGAAAATAGCAAAGAAAAAATTTATAAAATATACAAAAGATAAACTTACATCTGTTTTGGATAACACTTTATATTTAGGTTGCTCATTTCCTACAATGGCTCCTTTAACAAACTTCATAAAAGACATTTTCTCTCTAAAATAACAAATTTCAAAATCTATTGCAATCCTACTAATTATACAAATATTACCTTAAAATGAAACCAAATGCTAACAATCATTCTTTCGATATCAATAACAATCAAATAAAATAGTTGCTATATTAAAAATATTTAAAAAATGCAGAAAATGTATAACTACAAAATTATACTAAATGCTAAATAATAACATGCTTCAAAATTTATAAACTTTAGAAGCACATAACATTCAAGAACAATTTTTAACTTTGAAATGAAGCTAGCTGATAATTTTAATGCTATATAAAGAGAAAGGTACACAAAATTTCATTAAAGAACCACTTTTAAGTACCACTACAACATAGATGTACCTTAATATACAAAAACTAAAAACAATGAAAAATATATAGATGATAATTTTTAAAAAGATTCCATCAAATTACACAATTAGAAATATAAAATTCCATTACATCTAATAACTTTACAGGAAAAACTGAAGGATTAGTTCATATTTTTAGATTTTGTAATGAAAAATTCTAATTACAGCCTACATACAAAGAAACTAATCATTGACTTATATCTTTTAAATACTCCGAAATAAATATTTTTATGCACAAATTTAAAAGGTGTTTATAAACTACACCACTGAAAAATCACTACTAACTAGAATTTTCTTCGATTTAGTATAGCTTTCTTTTTTTTTTTCTACATAACAAAACAATTTTTCTTGTCAATTTTTTTTTAAACAAAAAGTCTAGCAATTATAAGAAGAATAAATTATTAAATATATCTTAAAATATGACAATTATGAAAATAAAGCACAAATTAAATTATAAAAGGAAACCAAATTTTTCATTCATTCTTTTATAAAAACATTAGAAGATATCATAAGTATATTTATATTTAGAAAAATATTTGAGAAGATTTATTTAAATTAGCTGAATAGAGTAAAATTGATTTCAAACAACTAATAATTTAAAAGGACACTCAAAGTCAAGAAATGATAATTTATGCTTTAAATCGATACTCATTTGTCAAATATTATTCTTTAATGTGAATAAATGCAATAACATTTTAATTCCAATCTAAGAAGTTTATTTTATAAGAGCAAAAAATTAAATAGATTTTTTGACTAAAAATTATGAATCAAACAAAACAAACTATTTTTAATAATTAATTTGTATTACTTCACAATACTGTAGACATGCCAAACCTTTTAAGATTAATATAGTTAAGAAAATAAAGAAATCTCAGCTAGTTTCGAAATTGAAATTTAAAAAAAAAATAAGGAAAATTCTCTAGTGTTTTAAAACCATGCTACCATAACATTATTATTCAAAAATAAAAGTGCGAATACAGGTTTTTTTTTAAATTAAAATTTTGGCAAAGAAAACAAAGTAATGAAAACAGTTCATTCTTATTATTTCAATGACACATTTCGGTAGGGTGTGCAATGCGACAATCACCATAAACGAGAGAGGGGTCTTTTTTCCAAGAATTTGGAAGTAAATTTTAATCAATGAAATGATTTATAAAACAAATATGCTGGTTTTGAAAACTAGGATTATTTTTTAAGAAATTAGAGACTTTAATTAATGGCCATTACTGCCTCCGTTCTCCAACCTATTTCATTTTACAACATAATTTTATTGGATGATAAATATAACTTTTTTTCATTTCTTAAACAAAGAAAAGTTAGGAATTCTAAAAAAAATTAATTGAATTTCAAATAAAATCAAAATTAATTAGAAACGAAAAAATTTACTCGATTTTTACGCAGACTGTCAATCAATTGTGCCGACTGCTGCTGCTGCTAAGGTCGAAGTTAAAGTGCATCTCTAATCATGATTCAACAAGTAGAAGTGAAAGTTGGAACAAAATCAAAATTTCTTGATATAAGTTATTTCTTATAAAAATCAAAATTAAATTCAATAAAACACAATTTTGGAAAGCATAAAAATTTCGTAGAGATAATTTTTATTTTGTAATTTTTAATCTATTTTTATCTATAAAATATAATTGTTCCTCTTTATTTCAAAATATTTTTTATCGTCTGCTGTAGAGAGAACATCTGGTTTTTCTTTTAACGAAACTTGATGCGAAACGGATGTTTTAGGTGGGAAGTACGTACGATTTAACTTGGTTCAACCATGTGTGGTCCATAAATTTCAACATGAATTATATATCGTTAATAATATTTATTCTTTTGTTTTCTTTAAGTATTTCTGATGAAATTTCGCTTGGAAACTCAAAAATTAATTACGAAAAACTGTATAAAGTCGGCGTTGATGCATATCTTGAAAACCGGTGGAGAGATTGTGCGATTTTAATAGAAAAATCTATCGACGATTACATCTACTATAATACTATTATAATTCGATGTCGAAAAAAGTGCCAAACGAGTAGCTCCGATCTATTTTTCAATGAAACTGATTCATTTGTTGATTTATGGCATTTGCAAACTTTAGTTACTGATAGAGCTCTTTGCCTTATGAGATGCCATAATATGTACTTCCCAAATCGTCCTAAAACTTCCAAAGAAACTGATGACCTATTTGAGAAGAAAGTTCCATACAATTATTTACAGTTATGTTATTTTAAGGTATTTTCAAAGTTTTTAATTTCTTTAAAACATTGAATATTTCATTTCAAATAAGTAACTATAAAATTATTACTGAATGGTATCTAATATCTTGTCAAAAGTCATTTTTTGTTAAATCAAAATCTGATATGAAAATATTGGAAATAGAATAAATGATTATTTTCAAAATTTAATGACATGAAACTTATGGAAAATGTATTCCTGATGAAACAAATTATTTTTTAAATGAAACTCAAGCTCTATATTATTAACAATTTTTATTTATGGAAACTGTGTCTAGAAAAAAGTGTATTTATATACAAAATAACTAAATTTAAACTTATTTTTGTCTTATATATGAATCATGTATAAAAAGTTATTCTTTAATCATGGTAGAGAATTTATGTATTATTGCAGGTTTTAGAATTTTATTATTTACAAAAATATATGCGAGAAAATTCTTATGTTTACTGTTAAAAAAAATTATTAAATACTGATGTAATATTAAAACATGTTTATTTTTATCACAGTGAAATCTAAATAAACTAAAATGGATTATTCCAAATGATTTGAATTAAGCCTTGAAAATTTCCAAAAAAGAATTCAGAATTTTTTTTTAAGTACCAAAGAATATTTTACTTTAAAAAAAAGGGTTATCACACTAACATTACATTACCTAGACCTGAATGCTATCAGATAAAAATAATTGGTCATTTAGCGAGTTTAGTTCATTGCTCGATGCTGAATTTTATCTGATTAAAATAATTGGCTGTTTGGAATTCAATAACTATAACAGAAAGCAGAAATTATAAAGCTTATTCTTAAGAGCTATACATTATAAATCAAAGTTAATTTTAAACATTATTTTTCTTTTCATAATAATTAATATCTTATTTTAAAAAATAAATTTTTGTTAATAAATGAATGAAGGTAGAAATATTAAAAGAGTAAATTGACATTTTCTAAATAAAAACTCTAAAATTAAACATTTATTTAATATTTTAATTCTAGTGTAATCATGAAAGAAGTCATTCTTGGAGTTGTTAATTGTTATTTGAAATGCATATTGGAAAAATTAGTCATTCTTATAAAAAGTATTGTGAATCTTTCTGTTTATACATGCAAACATAACATAAATTGTTAAAATTTAATTTTGCTGTAGCTCACCTATATTTTTAAGTTTTTACTTTTTTAAGAATGGAATAAACAGACCCCTATCAAGTATTAAAAGTAAACCTAATTAGTTCTAAATTCTGCCTGCTTGGAGAACATTTTTTTTATTTTATAGTTGATTTATTTGAAAAGTTCCATTTTGCTTTTATTCAGTTTTTACAAAGTATTAATTTCTTATTAATAGCATTTTGAAAATAAATAAATATGTAGTATTTTAATCCAGATGCTATTTTATATGCAAGTCTTTAATATTAAAATTTATATTTCCAATGCTTATAGATTGAAGAACATGAAAAAGCTGCATCTTGTGCTTATACATTTCTTATACATAATCCTGGTCATGAAGTTATGCAGGCCAATCTTCAATATTACATGGCACTTCCTGATATGAAAGTAGAAAATGTTAAATACTTGGAACCCAAAAATTATCAGGTAACATAAACTATTTTCTAATATTTAACTTGTATCTGTAAAATAATATTCATTTAATTAAACATTAATAGTTCAATCCCTTTGTTTTTTACAATATGAGTGTAAGATACCACAATTAAACAATACTGAAATAAAGGTTTGAAATTTCTTTTAATATTTTCACAATCTTTTGCTTTTTTATTTTGTTAATTTGAACTAAAAATTTTTTTTAATTCTTAAACGAAGGATTATTTATGGAATATAATTAAGTTACAAATGTATTTCTTACTAATAAATATATTTTTTTATGATTTAAATAATAAAAAGGCAAATGACATAAAAATTAATTTTTTATTTATAATAAAAATATTTTTCTTTATTTGAAGAAAACAAAACTTGTATCAATATTATGTTAATATTAGTTTTTTTTTGTTTTTTTTTAACATAGGATCTGTTTTTAAAAGGCGCTCAGCTTTATATGGAAGGTGAATATAATGATTCAATTGAAGTCATGGAAGTGTCTCTTAGAGAATACTTAGCTGCTGAGGAAGAGTGCCGCCTGAACTGTGAAGGACCTTTGCCACAAATATCTAATGAAGAACTGTATATAGCTATTACTAGTGCGTATTTTGCTTGGATAATTTATAAATTCAACCTTTAAATTTACTCTCATTTTTCAAAATCACAAGATAATTTATGACAAATAATATCCAGGTAGTTATATATCTTGATCTATATTTAAGATTAAAATGTCATAGATGAAAAGGTAGATTTATTTTTTTTATTTTTGCTTGACTTTATATTTTTTTAATGATTTACTAGCTCTGGAAACATTTATAATCTATCAAAAAAAATTTATGTTAAAAAAATACCTTAACAGTGTTTTCTTCAGAAATGGTTTAATATATTTGAAAAGAAAAGGGAAATTTGGAAGCTACGAAATACTTTTAGGACCAAATTTAGAATGATTCCTTTACAATTGAAAATGAAAAAAAAAAAAAAAGTACTGTTTATCATTATTTAGTTTCATTGACATTAACTTATTCATATATTTTGAAATAAAAATTTTATAAAATAAAAAGACTTAACACTAAAGTTCTGATTATAATTTAAATTAAGAAAAATTTTGTAATCAAATTTCAAAATGGTTTATATAGCATCATAAAACATTCATAAAGAATCATAAAACATTCATAAAGAATCAATTAACATTGTTTGTATTGCTATTTATTTATTTTTACTGCACCTATATTTACTTGGTGCTTTTGAGATTACAGAAGATCACTAATCTTTCTTGAACATAATTCAACCATTTTAACAATATATCTCAAATGCTTGGTGATGAAACGCAGGGGGTTGTAAAAATGAACATGTAGGGTCACAAGAAAGGTAAAAAGGAGCCACCCAGTTTTATTCTGATATTATTCAGCATACAATCAGAAAAAAAGAAATTACAACATTGATTAATGAAGAAAGGATTATCTTATGGCATTATTTCTTTTCTTTGCACTGATAGCAAAATGCAGTTGAATATCATATTGCATGTTAAAAATTTTCAATTGGCATATTTCCACTTCTGCAAATTTCCTTAAATTCTAAATTTTTAAAAATGTTTTGGATATATTGAATTTAAAATATTTTATTAAAAAGGAGTGTAAAATTTTGAGAAGAATAGAAGCATTAAATTAGCAGCAAAATATTGAAGAAAAAATATATTACTGTTTATGAATTTAAAAAAAAACTGATTTAATAGTTATATTTGAAACTGAATGATAGATGCCTTACTGTTTTTGAAATCAATTTTTTTTATGTATTTAATCTTTAATGTGATCTTCTAAATATTTAATTATAAGGATAAAAATCTTCAGTCTTTTGTAGTATTTAACAGATTTTTCAACTGTATATTTCCATTGTGTATATATATATATATATATATATATATATATATATATATATATATATATATATATATATATATATGCACTCTGGTGTGTAATTAAATGAATTATAGTTAATATCTTAATTGAAGTTAAATGTTTTCTAAATACTAAATTTCACTTTCTGAGATCATTTGTTTCATGTTCCTCAACAATCTCAATGTATGTCATTAAAAAAAAAATCTGAATTATTTTAAAGAAAGAATATCTTATAAATTCAGAAATAACCTTTAAAAAAATCACTAAGTTTGCTTTTCTTTTAAAAGTAGTTTATTATAAAAGATTGAATTTTTCTGGCGAATCCAAATGACTCTTATACAAAATATATATTGTATTTTAAGACTAAAAATTCTGAAAAATATAACAAAATATTTGACATTCTTCTGAATACAATGAAGGTTTGCTAAAATAAATTTTCAATTGTTTGTTTTGTATTCAATGAAGGAAATAAATATATAGAATTCATCAGTATGTAAATATTACTTTTCTTTAAAGAATTTTGATCTTCCAAAATCTCATTTTATATTTTTTATGTACTTCTCTCTCTCTTTTTTTTTTTTTTTTTTTTGCTTTATAGAGAAATTGTACATAATTATAAACTTGCTACATTGTCTAAATATTTTTTACTTTTAGATCATTTCACTTATGCCTTACGTTGTAAATTGAGATGTCCTGAAAAGTTGTCTTATATGTATGGTCAGAAGCATGATCAACTCTTCACAATGCATTATCATTATTTGCAGTTTAATTACTACAAAGGTTAGTTCCTTTTATGAGCAAAATAAGTTCTGTATATTATTGAGTTAATTGAATTGTTACTGCACATATTTCTCTTAAATCTGATATTTTTATGGTTTTTCATCATCTTTTTTTCTTTTCATTTTTAAAAAGATATCTTTGATTGATTGGTTCTTCAAAAAGTCTAAGGAATTATCTTTGTATTTTTCAAAAATGCACAAAAATTATCTTTTCGGTCAAAAACTTTTGGTAGTACTTTATTTCAATAATCATATACTATGTAAAAAAGGTCCAGGTTTGCCCCTGGACATTTTTTATGTTATGTTTAGATTTTTTTTTTAAATTACACTATTAACCCTATGTGCCCTGACTGCCTGATATCACCTCATTCAATAAGGACCTGCCTCAGGAACTTTGGGGTGGTTAAATGAGCGTTCATCAAGAAATATCTTTCACCCTTTTAACTCATTTAACTGCCTCAAAACGCCAGAGTCAGGCCCCTGTCTAATGTGGTGATATCGGGCGGTCAGGGCTCATAGGGTTAAATAATTTTATATTTTGTACCCCTTCTTTTTTATTTTTTGAATATGGTAGTGATTTACAATTTAGAGTAAAGTTCAGAAGATATATAAGTTTTTAGTAATATTATAATATGTGCATTGCCAAAACCAATTAGTCCAGCGAAACTAAAACCAGTTCTTTATAAATGTTCATTCTGTTGTACATTATTTTAAAAATTCTATGTGATTATAAAATTAAAGTTAACTTTACTTGAAAATGACTGATAATTAAAGTTATAATTATTATATTTAAATGTGTTTTATTTGTAAAATATATATATAACTTTGTGACCAAACTGCATATCATGCAATATTGTGTTTCCAGCCATATGTGCAATAATTGCATTATGTATGACCATTCATATCAAATAATAATGTAACAATAATAAAAGTATATAAAATATATTAACTGAATTTGAGCACAATAAAAATATATAAAAAAAATTTGTCCACCATATGAAATTCCAATTTTCAGCTAGGCAATGAACATGTAAATATTCTTGATTGGTTAAATGACTAGCAGTTATTATACATATATAAAACTGATAGTATTTGTCTGTGTTATTTTTTAGTCTTTCTTCCTTAAACTTATTTTAAATTTGTCAAATGTGTAGTACTGAAGCAATGAATACTAAAGTTTTACTCATTTCCTCATGAGGATCTGGAATAAATGATTGTATTTTTGCATAAGATGATTATCAAAAGCAATATTTACATTCTCTAATTCTTCTATCATTATAAAGTTTAATAAAACAAGTCTTGCAATTCTATATTTGTTTATACTTCTGTTTCTAATTTTTTTTAAAGAAAATGAAATTTTTAAAAAATTTGTTTGATTGAATAATTTCCTTATCTCATTTTGTTTCAATTTATCTATATTGTACTTCATTCATTTTGATTTTATATTTATTTATATAGTTGGAAAACTGAAGGAAGCATGTTCTGCTGTTGCATCATTTCTTCTTTTCTATCCAAATGATGAAACTATGCATGCTAATAAGGAATACTATTCCAAACAACCTGGTGTTTTAGAGGAATGGTTCACCCCAAGAAAGGTTAAAACCATATATTTGTGATTATTTTTTCATTATAAATATCAAGTTTTAAAATGATAAATTACCATAAAAATGATAATCATTAGTTTCTTTTATGTTGTTCAATGCAATTTTGTCTCAAAATCTGTATTAAAATTATATTCTAATTAAAGATACTTTTATTAAATTTTGGAGAATGATTTCTATACCAGAAATTGTTTATTAAAGGTATCCTTTGGATAAATAATAATCATAGTAAAAATTAATGATAATAAATCATAGATGAAGCGATTTATTAGGATGTTAGGATTTATTTGAATGTCATACAAAATTGTTTACTTGATTAGGTATACAAATTTAGAAATAACAATTCTACAATTATATAGCTTTTAAATTTTGTCTTTCATAGTGTATCTAGAAGTCATGAATCTTTTCAATATATCATCATGAGTAAAATTAGGAATAAGTTCTAATTGGCATTTGTGTATCTGAAATAAATATCTAAAATTACTCTTAGATATTTATGATAAAACTGGAAATTGTTTTGCTGTACATATTATCACATTTAAAAGAAATAAAACTTGTCTGCTTATTTCTTTTTCTTACCTTTAAAATTTTGAATCAAATGCAAATGCAAGTGGATCGTAAATTTTGCTTTTTTATATAATTTGTTTTTTAAGCTACTTAAGATTTAATGGGCATATACAATATTCATTTTAGAAAGTTCCAAAAACTTATGCTCTGATGTGTAAATTTAAGCATATACTTTAGTTCTTTTTAATATATTCTGTTATCTTTAAAACAAAAATATTCCTTTGTTTTCTCTTTTCTTTATATTTTAAAATAAACTAAATTGTTTTCTTCATTTTTTTTTCATGACAATATTTATTTTTAAAAAAGTGTTTCATATGAAGTGGCATAGATAATGTTGTTAAAGTCTCATTTACAAGATTTTAAGTATAGAATTTTTTTTCTATACAAATGACATGGGCTCAATAGCATTTTCTGTGTAAATTAATTAAGATTTCATCTTAAATATGTTTCTGAATTTTTCTTAAATTTTATATTTATCTAAAAAAATTAATATTTATTTTATGTTTCATTACTTTGAATTAGGAAGTAATAGAGTATCATTGGCTACATGAGCGAGAAATCAAGTTGCTGAAAGCAATTGAACATCACTTTCAATTCAAAAGTGAAAATCAGGTATATTTTATATTTTTACAATTATTTAATCAGTTTTAATTATGGAATTTTTTAACTATATATGTGCTTAACTGCTTTATCTTTCTAACATTTATTTTTATAAACATAATTGATTCAGAATTAGTTTTTAAGTATTTATTTGGCCTTAAAATAAATTTTCAAGCAAACAAACAAAACTAATGCCAATTGAAAAAAAAATTATCGTTTGAGTTATTTATCATTTAGTCTAATCACATATAATAAAAATAAAATACTACCAAATATGAATAACTGAAATTCTAAAGTAAAGCAAAATTTTGTGAATAATAGAATGTATTTCAGTCTTTAATAATCGAATTTTATTTATCTTTATTTAATTTGATTAGTTTGACTTTATATATTTTCCAGTATCATTTGATCAGTTGAGAATCAGTGATTTTTTAACCCATTTATCCAAATGATATTTCTGAAAATTCTTCCACTCTTGGTAATTAACAGCTCCTCTTTACTTGCCAGACTAAATAACTTAGGAATGGCATTAGCATTAAAAATTGCCTGCAAAATTTTATTTTTATAATTATGAAATAATTTATGTAGATATTTTTATAAAGTTGATTGTACAAAATTTTTATCTTCTAAAGTCAATTATGTTTGGAAATAGTATCCAATTCTCAAAAGATTCTTCCAGTTTTATGAAGCGCATTTATTTGTGTTTTCTACAGAAATGCATATTTTTTTTTTTTTTTTTTCCTTAAAGAAAGTCAATGTTATTAAGAAACTGCAGAACAAAAATAAACTCAATGATATTAAGTTTAATTTCATTGATGATCATACTTTTTTTCCAAATAAAAAAATATAATATTTGGCTTTTATCATAAACTTTCTTTGAGGGGTAATTTTTCAATTAGTAACCAACACTGTAATTATCAAAATTACTTCTAAAGCTATATTGTGACTGTTTTGTGATTGTTAAAAAGAAAAGCATTAAAATCACATTTAGAAGATTTTGAGTTACCATCATGTTGTTGTTGAACTTTGAAGGACCAATAACTGTTAAGAACTTATGTTCTTACAAAAACATCTACTATAAAATATCTGTTTTATTTTAAAATATTTATTTACCAAATTATTATTATTTTAGAAATATTATTAATAGTCTTTTCTTCTAAATTCATTGATATCAAGTTAATGCTAATTGTAAATTGTAAAGGTTTTATAATTGTTTTAATCTTTTGTTATAATATATGCATACATATTTATTTGTAAAATTATTTTATTATGATTAACTAAAGACATTTTTTTAATAATTAATATTTTCTTTTAAGGATAACTATTATGTTTATCATTTATATATTTATAGTCAGTGTCACAGTCACTTATGCCACCTCCTGGATCTAAAAAGACTTCTGTTGAAAAAAGAAAACTAGGAAAATCAAGGGAAAAGCTAACACAAGCAGAATCATCTGAATGGTTTAAAAAATACGGAATTTCTCCCTTGATGAATGAGAATAATTTAAATGGAACAAAACGAGTTACATTGTCAAATTTGGCTTCCAAGGAAGAATGCCAAAAATTATTGAATCTTGCAATGGTATGTGGTAATACATGTATTGTATGCGCTCTTTATATAAAATACTTTGATCTTTCTTTATAAATTTAAAAGAAAAGGCTTTTCTCTCTCTCTCTCTCTCTCTCATGAATCATGTATGTATTGAAACTTAGGTGTTTTTCGATTTTATTATTAACCTAGAAAATGTCTGAAATTTATGTTTTCTATATTATGGCTAAAAATAGAAGCCAATGGGATGGAAAACACTCTGATTTACAATAATTATGCTTACATCTTGTTTAAATCCCTTTATTTTTACAAATTTAATTCCAACTTAGTTTATTAACTAACTTATTGATTTGTTACATTTATCTTAATGCAAAATTTTTTTATTTGGGCATTTTCAGAAAAAGTACCAAACAAGCTATTCTACAATTTTTATTCTACAATTAGTAAGAAATAAGGAAAAGCAGATATTTTAAATTTCTGTTTAATGTTTTTTGTTTTTGTCATAAAAATTAAAGCTGTTTAACAATTACTTTTGAAAAATTTCTTAAATTTGCAATATTTATTTTTTAGAAACTCTGATTGAAAATTTGACTTCGGGTGAATTTTAATTGGCTTTCAATTATTTTAGTTGTCTACTTTAAATATTTTCTTATATTCAATTATTGTGTTTAACTTATTAGTTTTAATATACCATATTTATACATGTATATCATATATATTTTTATATGCCATCACAATTCTGAGTAATATGTAATTTATATCTATACTTATAATAAAGCTCAATGTGTGTGTGTTTGTATGTTGGCGCTCTACAGGCCAGACCGTTCAACTTACAGCTACCAAATTTGGCACGTGTATAACATGGAGGTCGGGAATGTGCACCTGGGGGTAGAGTTTTCGAATTTTTAATTAGTATTTTATTTATTTAAAAATTAAGCGAAATTTTGGCGTGTTTCTGCTATAACTTCCGAAAATATTACCGCACAAAAAAGATTTTTACATGAAGTTAAAGATCAAAAATTTATCTTTTAAATGATACCAATATTTTAACCTTAAAATTAAATTTCTATTTTTAATGAATTTTTAAATAAATATTTTAACTATATTTTTCAACAATTTTTTTCGTACAAAATAAAAATAAAACCTAAGCTGCACAAGCACGTTTCGCATTCATGGGAAAAAAAATAGCTTTTTTCTAAGTGTTGCCATCACATTAATTAAAGCTCCAATTACAAATAAATTAAAACTTTTTGGAAATGAAATCGTCTGTAGGAAATGAAACAAATAAGAAGTATTATTTTTTTCTAAAAAATAAATTCAAGAAAAATTATTTTATGATCTTTTACACTCTCTATATTATCAATCCAATAAATCAGTTTTATTTTAAGGCAAGTTTTGTTTAATATAAACAGGATATTCATTCAAATCAGGGCCACACAGCTAATTTGTAAACCTTTAGTAAGACACAGATCTGCAAAAATGGTCTAAAGGGAAAAGGATTATATTTTATGTAACTTGATTCAATAAATGCTCTAATAAATAACAAATTTTTGATTTTACATAAAGCTTCTGCTGTGGAAATCACGATTAACAAAATGTTCTTGAAACTCTAATATTTTAAATAAAAAGAGTTAATTTTCAATCAACTAAATCAATCACTTAAACTGACTGATTTATGAAAATTTGAATATCACTATTCAATATAAAAAGGATAATTTTAGATTTTCCATCGATCGTTTCAAAGAAAATACGCCAATCAGCGTGCAGGTTTCTCAAGACGCGCAGGTTTTTGTTGAATAATTGTTTGAGATATTGCATAAAGTATGAAAAATATTTTGTAGTTCACATAAGACTTAAATATCGAGCGATTCTGTTTGCAATGTTCATATTCAATAATGATAATAATAAATAAATAACAATAAAGATGATAAATAAAATAAAACGCTTGGTTTTATTAAAAAATATCTTTATAGTAATTGCAATATCATCATTTCTACTTTAATTTAAATTTGAAGTTTTACCGGAAATGACAACAAATTAGCAAAATATATATAGTAAATTGAACGAAACGATCTAAGCAACAGTATAAGTTTGGTATGACTATAAAAGTTTGAAGATTAAAAATGCTTTGTTTGAGAATCTATTTAGAGACCAGTTACTTAAAATATTTAATTGAAAATTGTAGCGAGTGGTAATATTGGTGAACCGGCTGGTCGCCAAAGGCGGCTAGTATTTCATAATAAAGAAAAAATTTTAATCAAAATGTAATACTTAACTGTCGATACATCTATTTCTGATAGGAAGGAGCTGTGCATGGTGATGGCTACAATGGTCGAGAGTCACCACATACTGAATTTGAAATGTTTGAAGGCTTAACAGTAGCAAGAGCAGCTTTGGTATTTTGAAATATTTTCTTCATATAATAAAATTCTTATGATTGATTTTATTCTTCTTAATAGCATCTTTTGACTTGCATCTCTCTTATTACTATGCATTATTGCAGCTTTTCCTTTTTTTTTTTAACAATTATCAATAGTATTATTAGATTTTTGGGGAGGAAGGTGCTTGGAGCGTAGATTAATGTGATATTTATATATCAACTAGTAGAAAATCATTGAAAATTCTCTATGTAAATGAAGAATAATTTTTTCTTTAAACCACAAGATCATTAGTGTTAATGACTGAGAAATAAAATTTATGCAATCAAGATATATATTTATTTATGAAAAATAAAATGTTATTTTTCTATTATTTTCATATTATTATAGATGACTTGCTGTTGTACTCATAGCTCCACATGTATTTAAATGTTCTATGTGTATTCAAGAAATAACAAAATGTATATATTTTTTAATTGGAAGTGTTTTATACTGAACCCATAAAAGTTTTTAACCTAATAAATTATTGCACTAAATAATTTGGATAGAAAACAATTTTTGAATGAGTAAAAATTTATCTAAATCCCATTCAGGAATCTTGTTGCATATAATTGGCTATGGGGGAAACTTGGAGTTCCCCAGTTCATAGAATCTTTCTTTTAGAAGATTAAATTTTAATTTAAAAGATTAACAATATGAAGAAAAGATAACTTAAAGACTCTTACTCAGTACATAATTGTTTCTTTTTATAAAAAATGTGTACTGATTGAGATCTAACAAAAAAAAAAAGGCTTTTCTTTTGTTTGCTTGTTAAGAAATCAAAAATAATATATAAAAAATGTTCAATAATCGAAAAAGAATTTGCAGATGGCACTTATTAGAAATTTTTCTTTCTTTTAGCTGGCTCATCGAGGTCTTTTAAATCCAGCAGAAGCTCAATTGTTCCTCAACATTAGTGAAAAGGCTCGACAAGCAGTGGAAATATATTTTAATTTAAAAACTGAATTGTTTTTTTCATACACACATCTTGTCTGCCGAACTGCCTTACCTGGTTCGTAAAATATTATCTATTTCTGTGTGGATTTCTTTCTTTTTTTTTTTTTTTCTCAAAATATTATATATTAATTTATTATTTTTATTGGATATTAAATTGATTTATATAAATTTTTTAAAAATGATTGTCATTTAGGCTGTATATAAAATACATGAAATTAACTAAACATTTGTTATCATAAATTATTATGATTACTATTATCTCATCCTCTCAATCTATTACATTTAAATAAATATTTACAGATTTTACAGTCTTAAGTAACTAAGCATTATTCTATACTTATAATAAAGCTCAATGTGTGTGTGTGTGTGTTGGCGCTCTACAGGCCAGACCATTCAACCTACTGCTACCAAATGTGGCACGTGTATACCTTGGATGCTGGAAATGAGAACCTTGGGGTTATATTTTCGAATTTTTAATTAGAATTTTATTTATTTAAAAATTAAGCGAAATTTTGACGTGTTTCTGCAATAACTTCCAAAAATATTACCGCACAAAAAAGATTTTTACATCAAGTTGAAGATCAAAAATTTATCTTTTAAATAATACCAATATTTTAACCTTAAAATTAAGTTTCTATTTTTAATTAATTTTTAAATAAATATTTTAACTATATTTTTCAACAATTTTTTTCGTACAAAATAAAAATAAAATTTAAGCTGCAAGAGCACGTTTCGCATTCATGGGGAAAAAGTAGGGTTTTTTTAAAGTGTTGCCATCACATTGATTAAAGCTCCAATTAAAAATAAATTAAATCTTTTTGGAAATGAAATCTGCAAAAATATAATTTTCAGCACGTGTCTGTAGGAAATGAAACAAATATGAAATTTTATTTTTTCTAAAAAATAAATTTAAGAAAAATTATTTAATGATCTTTTACACTATCTATATTATTAATCCAATAAACCAGTTATATTTTAAGGCAATTTTTGTTTAATATGAACAGGATATCCATTCAAATCAGGGCCACACAGCTAATTTGTAAACCTTTAGTAAGACATAGATCTGCTAAAATGGTCTAAATGGAAAATGATTACATTTTATATAACTTGATTCAATAAATGCTCTAATAAATAACGAATTTTTGATTTTACATAAAGCTTCTGCTGTGGAAATCACTTTTAACAAAATGCTCTTGAAACACTAATATTTTAAATAAAAAGTTAATTTCCAATCAACTAAATCATTCACTTAAACTGACTGATTTATGAAAATTTGAATATCACTATTCAATAAAAAAGGATAATTTTAGATTTTCCATCGATCGTTTCAAAGAAAATACGCCAACCAGCCCGCAGGTTTCTCAAGAGTAATTGGCCTAAGATTATGAAAATGTTGAGTTTTTTAAAAACTTTTTAACATTCAGAACTTTATTAATCTGTCTTAGTTGATCGTGGAAAATAGAAACATTCATTCATTTATTTAAAATTTGGTGTGTCCAGAATATTTCTCAGAATATGATACCTTACTGCATTAAATTTAGACTTCATAATTTTTGAAATATATTTATAGGTCGGAACAAAATATTATTCTTGATTTCATTTCAATTCTTTTGAAAGCAAAACTAAAAACTGAATTTTATGCTGTATGTGAGAAATTTTTGTTGAATTATTCTTTGAGATATTACATAAATTATGAAAAATATTTTGTAGTTCACTTAAGACTTAAATACTGAGCAATTCTGTTTGCAATACTCATATTCAATAATAATAATAATAAATAAATAACAATAAATAATAATAAATAAATAACAATAAAGATGATAAATAAAATAAAATGCTTGGTTTTATTAAAAAATATCTTTATATTAATTGCAGTTTCATCATTTCTACTTTAAATTAAAGTTGAAGTTTTACAGGAAATGACAATAAATTAGCAAAATATATATAGTAAATTGGACAAAATGATCTAAACAACAGTATAAGTTTAGTATGACTATCAAAATTTGAAGATTAAAAATGTTTGGTTTGAGAATCTATTAAGAGACCAGTTACTTAAGATATTTAATTGAAAATTGTAACAAGCGGTAATACTGGCGAACCGGCTGGTCGTCAAAAGCGGCTATTACTTATAAACCAAATCAATATGTAATCATTATTGTAATTAAAATGTATTTACCCAAAAAAGCTGTATTGTGAAAAATTCAAGAAAGATCATTTTAATCTAATTCATTTCAAATAATTTGTATTGTTATATATGATTTTCATAAAATGACAAGGGAAGGCAATAAAACATTTTCACAACTAGATTTTCTATTTTTCTGCTATAATTTTAGAAAATGAAAAATGCAGGAGACATGCATAAAAAGAATTTAACATCCATCTTTTAAAACATAATCTACGTGTATGAAAATAGTTATAAATGATAATTGTTATTAAGAAGTATGGAACAAGGGAAGTGAAAAAAAATATGAGTTGTATATTAATTTACTAGCTAACTTTACTAAAACATTTACTAATATAACTTTTAGAAATAAAAGCAGAAGTTATGCTTAAAATGTTTTATGAATTATGATATTAAAAAATATTTATTGCTATAAATTTGGAAAAATTATAAATAAAATGTTAATGAGTTTATCACATTACTCATTAAATT
The DNA here is from genome assembly GCA_026543865.1 of Argiope aurantia. Lineage (NCBI taxonomy): Eukaryota > Metazoa > Arthropoda > Arachnida > Araneae > Araneidae > Argiope > Argiope aurantia. The sequence goes on along the minus strand of JAPMOR010033110.1, from coordinate 419,726 downwards.
TTTTAGAAAAATATCTAATATTTGAATTTTATGTTGATAATACATTTTTAACTGAATATAAATGAATTTCAACATTTAAATCATTCCATTAGGTACAATTATTACCTTAGAAAAAAAAACTTCTATTCTTCTCCAACCTATGCAATATTTCTGACTTGTAGCAGTTGCATTACACTTATCTTCTCTTTTGGATACTAGATAGCGATACCTGATTAGACCATCCCATATGTCATCCCATAATGCATTGCGATTGTAATTAGAAGGAGATGTGACGCTGAACTGAAAAGCCGTGCGTGTGAATGTCTTGTCTTTGTGTTTGTTTTAAGTGTGTGAATGTGATTATTAAAGAAATGTTTCCAACAACATTCAGCCTGTTGCCGCCTGCACAGATCATAATAATTTACATCCCTCCAGGACAGACTAATTTTAATTACATATGGGGGGGGGTGAACAAACACAATGTATAGTAAGTCTTTCTGCACATTGTCATTTAAAGCAATAAATTTATTCTAGCTGCAAAAATGTGTAAAAATATCTCATTAATATTTTATTATTGTATTCATACCATCTTAAGTCACCAAACTAAATGGAGATGAGAATGAATAAGAGCAGTGAGTAAATGGCAAATTATCATGAAATATTCCATCCAAGACTGATATTCTAACTATTAACTGATAAGGGAGAATAATTTATATATATGTGTGTAACATATTTTGGTTCAAGTAGATTGCAGGTTTGAAGAGAATTGGTATTTATAATTTCGTTTTATTCTCTCTTTAATATCCATCTCGGGAAAGTAATTTATTTACAAGCAGACGCAGCGCTACACAATTGCAGAAGTATCAAAGAAGCAAAAAGAGGCAAAACAAATGATCACTAGTCTTATATAACATAGGATTTCCGGCCATGTGCCATTGGAATACATGTTTTGACCTCTGATAAGGTCAAATAAAGTATCACTTTCATTTGATACATAGTACTGATGGCACATTAGTTTTACAGAGGAATTAATTAAATCAAAAGTGGAATTGGATCACGAAATAAGAGAATATTTTTAGAATAAAGTTATATATAACTTGAAATATTAAACAGAACTTTTAAATATAATATATAGAGAGTGAGAGGAATAATAATAATCAATTTTTATAGTTAGAAACCAAATGAAATTTTTAAAAAACTGAGCAAATTAAAGTATCAGTTTTAAAAAGTAAAGTTTTTAAAGTATCAGTAATATAACTGTTTATATTAATCAACAAACTCCAGAAATCATAAAATAGAATAATTTATGGAAAAACAAAGTGAAAGCAGCTAGTCCTCTAATTATCAGAATACATAACTTTGCTTTAAAAGGTTTTTTTTTAACTTTTTTTTTATGTATATATAGATTCTCCTGACATCAGAAATGATCTAAGCCATCCTATCCATGCTGATAACTGTGTTCTAATGTCAAATGATAAATGTGTGAAAGAAAAACCAGCATACACTTGGAGAGATTACAGGTCAATATGAAATTTGTTACTTCAAATTAAGAAATTTTTAATAAATTTGAATTTAAATTGCAAGTTCTTTATTGAAATACTAATTTAAAAAGTTTTCTTTTTGTATATAAGAAAATTTGGTGATAAGAGATGCATATTTATGTTCGTTATAACTTTATAATTGACGAATTACTTCACTTTTAATTTAGTGAACAATTTTTAGAATTAGTAATTATATTTTCTTATGGTTTTTATTTAATCCTTCATTTGATGATTAAGTGCATTTAATTTGCTGAAAATTATGTGCTTAACACAATGTTTGAAAATTAAGCAAGAAAAGATCACTTAGATTGACTAAAAAAATTTATTAAACTTTGATGGGCAGAGTGTCAAGTAATTAAATGCTAAAGAAATTATCTTCAAAATTTTCATATCTTAAAAGAACATGTAAATATTAGAATTTATATATTTTGTACAACACGCAAAAACGCCCAAGTTAAAATAAGAAGCTATTTCCTCAGAAATTTAGTACCTGTAAGTATATATAAGCTATTTTAGAGAAATATCAATCCTGTATTCTGAAAAAAATGAGTATAGATTTATTATAGCAAGAATGGCATCAAATTCACCTTTGTATATATAGTTAGCAAAAATTCATTGAATTTAGGTTCTCATATTTAGATCTATATGTGTTAATTACAGCTAGGTTTTGTACCACTTATTTTACATGCAAGTGCTGTTTATACTGTTCTAACAGCAATTTTGCATTTCCAAATCAAAAGGGATATTCTTAATGCTTGTAAAATGTTTTTAAAACAAATATTGCTTACTTTTGTTCATTCTTCGTTTACTAAGTTTTTTATTACTATAAAATTGTATTTTATAGTTGGTATATTATATGTGTCTATTGAAATTATTACAAAGTGTGTTACATATAGTCACTTTTATATTTTATTATTTTTACATTTTAGTATTTATTATATCTAAGTTCTTATTATTTCTTCTTTTAAAAGTAATAGCCTCTTCAAAAATGTTTTAATGAAATATTATAAGATTTTCAAACAATAAATAGAAAAATGAAACTCAGTCATCTAATTATTGAAAACAAAAATTGAAAGAAGCATTTTCACTGAAATCTGGCTTTAATTAGTTAATATTGAGTTTTTAAAATTAATTTTATGTGATTATTAGGATTAATTGTAATTTTTGCGTAATTTAGAATTAATTGTGATTCTTACACAATTAATCCTAAATTAGAGTAGAAATTTTAAACTAATTTTAATTAAATATTTAAAATCTAAATTTATTTGTGAATTATTTATAGCTCTATTGTTTACCTGAATGATGATTTTGAAGGAGGAGAATTTATATTTGCAAAGGAAAAGAATAATGTTGAAGTAAGACAATTTTTGTTTTTGTTTTTTCCTCATCATTTACTTTGTAATCCTCTTTCTTTTTTTTTATTATTATTATTTGATTTATTGTCTATCAGTATTTTTGTTTTTAAAATAGTTGTTCTGTTAAGTATGATGCTAAAATTATTATTTATAAACTTGTTATTATATATTAGAGGGAAAAAAACTATAGTAAAGAAAAAAAATCAAAAACTCATATAAATTTGCTGTTTGAGAATTCACTTAATGTTATTTCATGGTTAAAATCTTTTAAGTTTTAGATATTAAGTAAATATATAAATTCTGTATATTTATCTGCATAAATAAAATGTTTTATTATTTCAAATGTATTTTGTAATCAGCACTCTTTTAATGAAGAAATAAATTATTTTGAATATCTTTATTCTAAATGTTAATTTTTAATTTTATTATATAATATAAAAATGATTATATATTAATTTCTCATTTTGACATGTAATAGTATTGAAAAACCTTTTCTTTTATTGAAATAAATATCTAAATTTAAAATGAAATTGATTTGAATAATTTTTTAATTCTGTACCATGACAGAAGTCAAGCAAAAGAGAGTGGAACAGCTTCCATGATTTTATTTCAAATTACAATAGCAAATATTTGAAATAGTTTCTTCTTTATGAAATTTTATAAGTTGAGTCTATAATTTGATGCAAGAATTTAAAACAAAAGTCATCTGGGTTGACTAAAAATAAGGATTCAATTATTTACTTTAGTTGGAGGCAGGTTACTATTTGAAATTAGTGTGTACAAGTATAAGGATTAGAAATTATTTTGTAGAGTAGTATTGTCATTAAAAAAATTTTTTAACAATTAACTAATATTGTGTTATTTTTTTTTAAATGCTGCAATTTTTTTTAGATTAAGGTTGCTTCTTTACATCATAAGTTATTTAGGAACTAACAGCCAAATTCACGATTTTCCAGTTGAAACATCATTTCTTTTCTGTTAAGTGAGAGATGATTAATGGGGCTAGAATTGTTCCTAACATTAGTTTATCTAGTTTCTCATTTTATAACACCCATGTTTGGGTTAGGTTTTCTTCTTCACATAGTATAGGTTAATATTTTCTTGTTTACATATTTTTTATCTACAATTGCTTTTTAACATGAATCACATTGAATATAGAAGTGAAATTTCTTATGCTATCTTGAATTAAATTATGTCTTAAATTCAAAACAAATAGTTTCAAATAGATTTGTTGAAATATTCTTAGAGAATAAAATTCTATTTCTTACATTATTTATAATAAAATGCAATCTTTTGTAAGATTTTATAAAGATATAAATAATTAATATCATTACTTTTTATACTATTATATTAAATTCTTTATATGCATTTTTTTAAAATGTGAGTTGTTGATTGTTGGCCTTTTTTAGAAGTATAAATCGCACACTTTTTTTCTCTCAAAAGTTATCAAACCTGTAATTTGCATTGGAATATTTTATATCACATGTATAAATGTTAAGTTTTAAATATGAAATACCATAATTGAATCCTGTTTCTATTGATATTTGGAGCTTTTAATGCTTGTTGCTTTAAAAAAAGCATTCAATACTATAAACTAAAGTTATAAATTGAAAAAAGGGAATATTTTCATTGTTTAAACCCCTATATTTGCATTTTATTATCCAATAAATAATTTCATTAAATCTATTTCTAATTGAAGTTTGAATATGCTTACTATTAATATGCTTTAGAGAAAAGCAATACAAATTTTGTAGCATTCTTATTTTATGTATTGTGTTTTGCAAATTATCATAAGTTTCTGAATATTATAACATTAAAAAATATTTTTTTTTCTTTCTAATATCCATTAATTAAGATTTTCTGTTTCAATTGAAAAAATTAAGTAAAAAGGTATATTTACGTATAAAAAGTGTTTTAAACTAATGAATTTTATGTGACATTTAGCTAAAAAGGTGCACGTTTCCTATTTAAATTTCTTATGTTTCTATTTTTATAGGCTTCTATAAAGCCTTCATGTGGACTGATGGTCGCATTCTCAGCTGGCAAAGAAAATTTACATGGTGTTAAAGCTGTTCGTAAAGGACGGAGATGTGCTTTGGCTATGTGGTACACTTTAGACTCTGAACAAAGAGAAAAAGAGCGAGATTTTGCAGAAGTTATATTAGATGATTTGTGGAAAAAACGAGAGCTTGCAAATCGCACTACTAGTGAAAGCAATATTTCAAAATCCACTTTAAATAAATTTGCAGAGCTTGCTAAAAAAGGGAATGACATGTACAATCACTCTGAACTATAACATTATTTGTAAGTAAAGCAAACATTGTTTTGCTTTTGAGTGGAGCAATTTTTGGACATTATATTTCTTTATTGTTTTTTGCTTTATTAAAAAATGAGCTTTCCGGTCATTGCAAGTTAAACTGACTTACTTGCAGGCCATGCATATATAAATGAACCCATGTCTTAATGAGGTTCATCTTGGCCTTGATGCACAATAGCTAGTATTGCTAACCTTCACACTGCCAACAAGCTTTAACAAAAAGCAAAAAATTGTGAATAGTTTTGTTGAGCAGCTCAGGAAACTTGATGAGAATTTAATGTTTATTATGTTTCTCATTTTAAAAAATGCAGCATTTATCTCTCTACTTAAAGAAACATTTTTAAATATTTGTATATGTCATTTCCCCTCTCTTTTTAAATATTCCCCATTTAAAATATAATTTGAAGCATTGCATGTTTTTACTTGTATGTTGCATTTATAATGTTTTTAATTGTGTTAGACTATAAGATTTTAAAATTGCTTATAAAGCAGTGAGAAGTGAGATCAATTTTTTTACGATTTTTTAAAACAATATAATCTGTCTCCTATGATTAGAATTTTTAGTAATCTCAAGAATTGTGCAATGAGATCAAATTTTGCCAAATAATTTATTATTTTAGAGGGAAAAACTAGTCACTATTCACAAGCAATTCATTGCTAGACAGCATTTATATTAGATACTAAATTACAATTAATTTTATTTATATATAAACTTAATATGATTTTATTTCATCACTGGATAATGAAGCAAAATATGAATTTTTCATCTAATGCATTTTTATGCTATTAACACATTGTTGTACTAACACATTGCTCATAAGAATTAGAACAAAAAGAAAGAAATTGGCGAAACTCAAATCACTTCTAGTATTTCTTTAATAATGGGTATAATTAGCAAGAAAACATTCATTAAAAAAACTGAATATTTATTATGCCTGTTTTACTTGGTGATTTTCAGATTTTTGCCAAGATTCCATGCGTAAATAAAAACATCTTGGCAATATTTCTCATTTATTAGTGATAAAATCTAAAGCCTGTAAATGTCAACAATACCAAAAAATGTAAAAATCATAAAATATATTCCTTCCAGTTATTCTTTTATTACTTTTTATTGCCAGTGGCTCAAAATTAATTTAAAATAAATTTCTAGCTTTTATACTAATATTGAATCTATAATCAAATATATCTCTAGCTATGTTTTAGAGAACAAATGTTTTCAATTAAATTTTAATTTCATTAAAAAAATTAGTAATTGTTACATGACTAAAATTTTTTATTTTAGTCATGAAGCAATCAAATCTTTCTTATAACACTGCTTTTGATGTACTTCAAAAAATAAATCCTATGAAATATTAATTATATGTTGTTCAAAATAGATTGCTTGATAGCATAATTATTAAAAAACTGCAATGATAAAAAAAACGATTTATTTATTTTCTTTTAAAATTTAAAAGACAAAAAAAAAATTATGCTTTCATATATTAATTAGCTAATAAATTTAAGAAATAAAATAAGTAAAGTTCAATTTATAATTTGAGGTAATGTGATTACACAAGGTTTTAAAGCTGAAGAAATTTTATTTACTGAATTACACTAGGTTTGTGAGAGCATTATTATTTTTATTTATTTATTTATTGAGAAGTAATGCATGAACCTTCCAGTACTTTTGATTCTAATTCATTCTAGTACATCTTTCTTAAGGTTTTTTAAAACTAACAATAGCATTCTTTATATTCAGATTCCTTATTAATTATTCTTTATTTCTAGAAAATCAGACATTTCAAATGAACTTATTAATAATATACCCAATTCTTACTTGAATTTCTTTTATGTAGTGATGATTTAGAGTATAACTGGAAAATGCTTACCTCTATTACTGAAAAATGTGTTTGGTTTGATTTGATATTGTACTATTCTCATTAGAAATATATGAAAAAATAAACTACATTAAATTCTATTCTAAAAGAGACAGTATTGTATTCGTCTTGTTTTTATTGTGTGATAAGTGCTTCAGTGTACTTTGTAACTGAAAGCCTTATTTGTTGAAATTTTTATTGACCACCAGGTTATCTTAAGTTAGAAAAATCAATTAATTTTGTCATGTAAGTATTCCCATTCCAAAAATAATATCTGTGGTATATCTTTGCTCATATTTTATTGCTGTTGTTTAGCTATCTTTTTTCATGTTGTGTATATTAAGAGAAAATATTGATTATGGAAATTAATTATTCTGCATAGTAAATTTTTATTTGTGATTAATATTCACTTTTATTTATTTAACATTTACCATATTTTATTTTATTGGATCAATTTCAATTATGAAATTGAAATTATTTAGTAATTTATACATTTGTATTTGAGGTATTTATAAATTCATGCATATAATGATTTTATTGTAGCTTTATGCAATTGCTGAAAAAAATTACTGACAATGAAATTTTGCTAAAATTTCATGCATTATTTTTGAAAATATGGAAAGTAAGATCATAATAAGCTTTAAAAATTTTATCATGCTCATTAACCTATAATTTTATAAACTTTATTTAAATATATTTTTAATAATCAAAAGAAATGGTTTCATATATTACTGTTTTCAACATTTAAATACCCATTGAATGAGATATATATTTCATTGAGATTTTTAAGGATGAAAAATCTTTAATTTTCATTATTGTTTCTCTTCATAAACATGTTTGTAACTAATAACAAGTTTTGTAAAAAAAAAAAAAAAATCTAACAGCAAGGCAAGGATATAATATTTTAGCCTGTAAACAACCAATTACTTTGATTGAGCAACTTCAGTGGACTTTTGCTATTTAAGTGAAACATGGAATTTTTGAAGAACTATTTTCTATGGATTTTTTTAATATACAAATAATAATTCTAAATCTCAAATGTTCCATCTGAAGTATCAATAATCTGACTCACAATTGGTTAACCATTATGAATGTTAACCATTATATCCATCAAATCTTATTGCATATGATAACTATCTTTGGTTACATTCATATACACCTTAGAATAAATAAATGGATGAGAATAGTTAAAGTTACGTTTCTATTTAGTTAAATGTTATTTTATTTATATGCCAATTCCAGCTCCATACCATAATTCTGCTAAGAAAGAAAAATTTACCTCCCCCCCCCCCCCCCCTTTGTAGAGCATTATATTTCATATAATGCATTTTTTATTTCTATTAATTATCTTATAACAAATTTTTACTAATGGCATTGTTAGATATAGCTTCAATAGTTCTATTAATATGATATTAAAATACTTGATGGTGTTTCTAGCTTTTTTCAAAAAAAGTTTTGGTGCCTTCAAAGAAATCTTGAGGGTTTTTTTTTTTTTTTTTTTTTTGTAATAGTTATAATTTTAATTTTATAACATATAATTTTCTTTTCAAAAATAATATATCTAACAGGATAAAATATGTTTTATTTGCCATTATTATTGCATGCTCCATAAGAGCAGGAGGTTTGTTATTATAAACTGTATATTTTCTTCCACAATACACTGAATCCATAAAATAAAGATGTTAGTATAAGTTTTATAATTTAAATGAAAGTGTGAGACACTGAAATAGGCTGATTTAATAAATGTTAAACATTACAAAGGAAACAAAATATTCTTTAAAAAAGAAATTGAAATTAAAATTATTGCGATTTAGATAATTATTTGAATAATATAATTATCATTTTTTTATATATGCCATTAAAATCATATTAGAAATTATTTGTTCTTTTAATGTATGTTTTGATTATTTAAGAAATCGCCAAAAGGTACATTAAAAAAACTAAATTCATGCCATTCATCTTTGAAAGCTGTTAATGAGTTTTACCCACAAATTGTAATCAATCCATTTGAAATTTATTATTTTTTTATAGTAATAACAAGAATATCACATACAATTTAAGATTTTTTTTAATGATGAGAAACCTTTATAGGATCTAGGTGCTATTTTTTTCTACTTGTACCTTATTATAATTAATGTACAAATTAATTTTAACCTTTAATGCCTGTTAATATTAATAGAGAAGGTTTTAGATCTGTTAATATAGCTTCTGTTTACTCAGGGAATCATTATCTTCCAATAAACATTATTTTTAATAAATAATTGAACTTTTCAATATGTATAAGAATAATTGCTAATTATTTAATGAATGCTCTTTCATTTTTATTTTTTCAGTAAATTTAAATGCCTTCAAAATATTGATGATTTTATTTGTACTTTAGTATAAATTTTAATATGAACATCTGTAAGCCTAATTATTAAAAAACTTTTACGTTTTTTATCCTTTTTAAACTTTTAAGATTATAATCCTTTCCTTAAATATATATTCTGATTTTAAAATATTAATCACATTTTTTTTTCCTTCATTGCTCCTAAAAATTAAATAAATATTTGTATTCTCCAAAAATTTCTCAAATTTTCTTCACAAATAAATAATTTTCTTTAAGGGGGAAATGTTACTTTTAAATTGAATGGTGTATTTTGCACATTTCTAATGACATCCTTTCAAACTGATGTGCATTATAAATAATAATTGCTATATTCTAATATTGAAGATTTTATTTATTATGTGAGGTATTTTGTATGAACATGCTTTTTTTATATTTAAATGTATTTATCTATTAGTTTACTGTTTTCTTAATAATCTGTTGATGTAACTGTGATTGTATATTAAGCAAGCCTTTTTAAGGATCTGGTTGTGGTCTTTCTGATTTTTTTTCTGGAATTTTACTTATTAATGCTACTTACTGTGCTGTCATTTATTGGTTGTGGGTTTGAAAAAATTGTATTATATTTGGTTTTTAATGTCATTTAATTTGCCATATGTGTTTTATAAAGTCTAGTCGAATGTAAATATTTAAAATGTGCCTTTTCCCATGCTTCAGCATCTGAAGAAGGCACTGATGCACTCATATTTTTATATGCACTTCCATGTGAGTATTATATTTACAAAAGAAATAACTTTGTTATGATTTCTATGAAATTTATTCGAAATTTGTTTTTAATTGTGTTGCAATTATTTTATTTCTGAAAAATTCAAAAATTATTTTTTATTTTTGTGTTTAACCCTTTCACTGCTTTTTAGATATAAAATATCTCAAGGCACATGCATTAAATGATTGTTATTTTTTACTAAATATATAGAATAAAATAGCTCTAATTTTTGTGTTAGTGATTTGTATCTTAGATAATATAAAAATCAAAAGTTGTTTTTACAACTGAATCCAAAAACCAAAGTTGGATGGAAAAATCTGTTCTAAGAAAACATATGTATAAAAGACTGTATAATGAAAACAATGTAATGATGTTTTACATTTTGCTTTCTGTAAAAGTTATGAATTTTCTTTAATTGAAAGTGTTTAAAAGATTTCAAGGAAATAAAACTTGATAGTCATGAAGTTCATTAAAAAGATGGCAATTTTTTCTCCCTCTAACAGAAATTTGACTCCTCCATTCTTTTTTACAATTATTCACTTCTCTTTCTTCCTCTCATTTTTTTAGTTGTGAAAGGGTTAAATACATAGCTTTATCTCATTGTAAAAAATTGTTGTTTCTTTTTGTTGAATTCTTTAGATGAACTGCACAATAATATACTTATGACACTAAGCCTGAATGTACTATCTTTGTAATGATTTATGCTTAATAAACTATGAAAAAATTATTTAACTGTAGATATTTTATGTGCATATATATATTCTAGAGAATGTACAGTATTAATGCTGAACAGAAATATCTATTAACACTAGGTATTATTCTACAAAACTTAAAAAAATATTTTTTAAAAATTCATTCCAAAAAACTTGAATCAAGTGAAGAAGTTTCTGTGTGATAAAGTAGATTCTTTTTTGTATCATAAAATTGAAAAAGCCCTATCTTTTCCAATAAAAACAGAGAAGAATATACAAAATGTATCATTTTAACTTGCAAAATGCTATGATCATTTTTGAATTAATTAAATTAACTTTGATAGTTTCATTTTATGTTAGAAATTAAAAATTATATTCATAAAAGTGTTCTTGATAACATTGAAATCTATCAATGTCACCATTTGATTAATCAACTTCTGGTAACTTGAACACATTTGAGGCCCCTTGGAAGAAAGATCATCATAGTATTAAACAGAAAGTATAGAATCTTCTAATTATTAAATTTGTCACTCATTTCCTAAACCAGGGTATTTATAATTTTCACAGTTTCATTAATGTCAAAAAATGGAAGCAAATTCCTTGTAAGCAAAAAAGTTTCACATGCAACGGATAGGCGACAAGTTTAATTGACTTATAAAGAAATTTCCAACTATCATTTTTTATAAAAGCAGAATTGAAATAAAGATTGTCAGAACAAGCAATGAAATCTACGAAAACTTTTGCTTTATGCATATGAGTTGCCACAATTCACATATTGTGACAAGCTGTTTTTCTTTCAAACGGTCCTTTGATCATCCACACTTTGATCAATAGACAAAACCGAATCTGTTCTGACTGATGCTTCGCTCGAAAAAAGTTTGCACCAACTTCATTTCAGTGGACATTCGAAACCTTCTTTGAAGCCGAAATGTGATTCGCACTTAACAATATTTTATGGTAATGTTATATGCAAGAGACAATGATTGAGAGACCAAAGAGAAGTTTATTTCTATAGAAAACCAAAGTGGAAGATGGAATGGTAAGTATAATTGTGTGCAGTTTAATCTTAGATCAAAGAATACACAAGGAGAAGCGATGACCTACAGCGAATAATTAGAAACAAATTGTAAAATATTGCTATAGTCATCTGTTATCATTTAGATAAACAAGTTTTAATCCAACAAATGATTTGAATCAATTAAAAGGAGAGAGTCATTGTTAAATATTATAATACTCAACATCATACTGCACAATTGATTTAGTAAATGATAAGTATTTTTAGGTAAGAAGTTTTTGTACTTCCACCATACAATCAAAGGTGGTATTCTGAGATTATAAACCTGTTTAGATTATTACAGCATTGTATTGATTATAAAAATTATGTAGGGGAGAAAATGAGCAGAATTAGAATATGTGGATGTTTTGAATCAGTTCGGAAGTATTTTTCGAAATGAAAAATAAAATGTATATAAAGCAGATAAGTGTTACAAAATATAAGATTTTAATTATTGAGTAATTTCGTATGAAAGCGTATTTCTCGCGTTAGAAAACGCCTATCTTTATCCAACATAACTTCTCCATGCACCTAAAATAATCGATAAATTTAGTGACATTATCCAACATAACTTCTCCATCCACCTAAAATAATCGATAAATTTAGTGAAATTAAAGTCGGTGACGATTTGATGCAGCTCTTTAAAGATCATTGTAAATATTGTGCTGTTTTCGCTTGGACATTTGTGTGTGTGTGAGAGAGAGAGAGAACCTTATCAATACCTAATTTTTTCAGATGACAGAAAAATGAAATATAAGTATATACAATGTATAAGAAAACACTTAAAATCAAATCTCAATTACAAAAACAAACTATTTTATTTCCTTTATAAAGAAAATATACAATATGACTAGAATAGTATCTAAATGTTACAACATGGGCATTTCAATGAATTTTGAAAAATAAATATGCAGAGATTTATGGCATTTATATATAAGAAAAAACATTTAACCAATCCTAAACAAGACAAAACTAAATGCATAACTATATACAAATTAAAAGAAGCATGAAATATAATTTTTAAAAGATTGTTTGCTATATTTAATTTTTTTTACCGCCGTTTGTAAATAAATGCATCTAATCAAGAGTTTGTTTTTTACAACATTATCTTTCATCCAGGGTTTTGATATTAATTTATTTATGTTTTTTACTTTGATTTGATATATACAGTGATGGCCAAAAGTTTGGACATTTTTTGAAAGTTTCATATTTTTCAGCTTTGCGTGCTTGTAGAATATATTAATTTTTACTTAAATACAAATGTTTATATATCAAATTGAAGGTAATTTAATGTAAAATTTAATAACAAAAAAGTATTACAATATCTGTATTACAAAAAAAGTTACGCTCATTTTAGTAAGATCTATCTTAGATTTGCATTTATTTAAAGTGATACTTACACAATCAATACTTAGTAGGATAACCCTTATTTTTTAAGACAGCTTCACAGCGTCTTTTCATCGAGTGAACGAGTGTTTGGAGTTCGTCTTTCGTAATCACATGATGCCAAGAATCAATTATAGATTCAATAAGTTGTCTTTTATTGGATGGACGTTTTTTTCGTACAAGAATTTTCAAACGTCGCCACAAATTTTCAATTGGATTGAGATCAGGGCTGTTTCCTGGCCATGTTATACATCTATGCCTTTATTTTGAAACCATGCTTTGCATACTTTTGCTGTGTGACATGGAACTGAATCCTGCTGAAAAATAAATGGTGCTTTGTTGGGGAA
>JAPMOR010033110.1:381999-403395 GCA_026543865.1 Argiope aurantia | reverse complement strand
AATTGCTCGTTCAACGTATTTGTTACCTGGCTTATAAGCAATCACCACAAGCTTTCCAAATACATATTCTTGTGTAGATTCAATAAAAAGGCTATTTCCATACCATTTTATCTACATTTAGTAACTATCAGTCGCCAATGCCATGCAAGGTATTCGCGGCCTTCTCAAGGTGTACAGTTTTATGTGGAAAAAGGAGATAAGATTTTTATTGGAGAGTATGAAATTGTTTTTGAAATATCACTCCTACTGCCTTTAAATAGAATTATTTGCAACGGATTTAAATTGTTTACGTAGTACATAATTGTCTGTTTTATCCTTATATAATTTTTAGACATATTATATATTCGATTAAAAACTATAATATATTTTAAGGAAAATTACATAAGAAACATGTATAAAAAATTTGCAAATCTAAGAACTTTTAGATAAGATATTGCCTAAATGTCGATATTTTTTCCTCCGAGTTTCATAACCAGAATGGTTACAACTGTAAATTTTGATTCACGAAGTTTTTTTTAAAAGGAAACAAATTTTGATTTTTTTCATTACTTCTGCATATGGATAATGATATTCAAAATTTAACATGAAAACTCACCTTTCCTATTTGTTTGTCCTTATATTTTAACACAAGAAAAGCGAAAGCCATTCCTATCAGGTAAGTTGGTACGTGGCAAAAAGGTTTGATATAGATTTTCGTATTGTACTTTTCCATGGCACTAAAAAAATAAAAGCATCTTTCATAAATACTTCATACTACACAATATATATATATAATAATTCATTGCATGTTTAGGTTAAATTTTTTTAGATAAAAACAAAGAAAAGGATTTTTTTTATCCAGATATTCTTTAATTATAAGAAGTTAAATGGAATGTAAAATTGTCTTTTGTGCCATTTTTTACAAGTTGTTCATAATTATAAAAGTTGAATATCAGAATTAGAATAAATGATAATAAAGATGATTTTTTTTCATTTTCTTCATTAAAATACTGTTTAAATAAATATAGCTGAGGTTGGTTTCCAAACTATGGGTAGCGACTCACTGGTAGATCACAAAAAAGTTATTTTATATGTATATATATTATATATTCTGACGATGATTAGATATCTGCCAGAAGTGGCGTTACACTCGTAAAAAGCTCATAATTAAAATTAATTTAAATAGCTGTCAAAGGCTAGCTATTCAAAAAAATCTTTCATTTGAGTGTGTAGTAGTTGCAAATATTATATTATATATATATATATATATATATATATATAGCTTGTAGCTTTTAATCAATTTTCCAAATAGTAAATAACAACTCGAAAAAAAATCAAGCAATATGCAAATAAGCGACTCATGTCAAATAAGAAAAAATGAAACTAGTGTTTTTTCAACGTGCATATGAATTAAATAAATAAAACGGCTTTTCGGACATGAGATATCAGTGACATTGCTTATTGCTCCAGTCTGGATTTTCACTTAAGGTTACGATTCCATGTAATATTTTAGACCCCCAAAGCTTAAGATATAACTTCTTTTCGCTGTGAAAACTCATTTCAGTTTGTGTATGTATCAAGTTCGAATCTGTTTGTTATCACTACTGTAAATATTTATTATATTTAACTATTAAAGTTTTTTATTTACAAGAATTTTATTTTATCCCATAAAAATCTTTTTCAAAAAGAACTTGTAGAGCTTTTGATCAAATGGAATCAATTCATGCTCACTCGATACACATCAAATGTGTTGATTTATTTTCCGGACACGCTATGCTTCTTAGGTAGAAAGATAGAAATTAGCCCTATTCATCAAACTGTGCTTTGATACGGAAAAAAAGATGTAATAGCAATATTCTTGCATTAAGTTTTTGGATTGGCTATTCAAAACAAGACTATGTTTATTTCCAAATAAAGGGGGAAGCGGAAACAGGAAAATTGAAACATCGGCTTTTCATTATTAAATCAAAGTTGTTAACCTAGGTGGTTATCTTTAGGTGTTGGAAAGAATTATAAAATGAGTCATTGTTCGTGATAATTAGGGTAAGAGTAATTTTAAAAAGTAATTTTTATTTTAGAGAAATTTGATTCAATTTGTGTAAATGTTACATATTAAATTTATATACAGTATATATTACACCTGGTAAAAATTGCAAATCGATAGCCGCAATATTTTTCGAAAAATGCAGCTTTGACGAAGAAAATATGAACCGTCTGAAATTGTATTTAAATTTTTTTTCTATTTGTGTGCAATCAAGGCTATAAGAAAATCTTTTTTTTTTTTTCACGATTTCCGATAAGATCATAAATGAATTTCAGAAAGAAGTAGTGAAAATTAAATTTGGATTTCAAAAATTCTTACTTATAAAAAACATTAAATAATCGTCTTCGCGAACATACGGTATATGGTGGATGATCAGAAAATATATTTAAGCCCGACCATTTAAACAAAATGCTAGCTTCAAATTTATTTTACATTCCTGCTAGGACTTCAGAAAATTACATTTAAAAATATTTAAAAGTTTGTACATTATATATACATTAATACATTCAATCATATGATTTGAGTGAATTTCCACATTAGACAGTAGTAATAATGTTTATTAATTTATCTTATAATTTTGAATGTCAAATTCTTGTATATATATAAATTTATTTGTTTATTTCGTGGATCTCTGAAACGGCTCTAACGATTTTATATTTAGATAAGGTTTTGTTTTCCAAGTTTAATTATATAGGTGTCTTTCTTGAAAAAACGAGATTTTACAGATGCGCGCACACACACACACAAAATAATAATAATAATTTATAACCAAATATTCACCTGTGGCTATACATGATCTGCATAAGTGTATCAGAGTTACGGTTAAGGTTTCGGACTCCCATACATTTTTCTGATTTTTGATCAAGTGTTTGCCTTTCAGTTAGATTTCACTGATCTTGTAAGCTTTAAACGAGCGATTCTTGTATATATAAAAACTTATTTCGTTTATCTCGGAAACGGCTCTAACGATTTGGATTAAATTTTATATTCAGATGAGGTTTTGCTTTTCATGTTTACTATATATATGTCTCTCCCGAAAAAACGCAATTTTAAACACACACATAAAACATAAAAAAACAGTTTTTATAACTAATTATTCGAACCTTTTTCTATCTGCTCTCATGCTCACAATGTTATATAACGCCATCTCGTAAATCTTTGTAGTAATTGCATTGTTGCCATAGACTGATAACCTACTGGTACTTCAAACTTTTTTGAGATGGCGCTGATGGATGTGAGAAGAATTAAGAATATTTATATGTATTTAATTATTTTCTTCCAAATAAACCTGCCGAACAAAGCTCCGTTTTCCAGATATTTGTTTTATTAAATATTATTAAAATTCTACAGGTAACCGCGCTAATTTTCGAATGCGGAATACTCTTCAATTGTGTATTAATTGTTGATCGCAATACAGGCACAATTAATACGTGTATACTCTTCAAAAATTTATATTGTTTAAGGGTGAGATTTATTATGATAGATCGCAGAACAGACGCCACGAGCCCTTGTGTATTTTACTTTATATGTTAAGTTAATTAATTTCGGTTATTTAGATATAAAACAAAATACCCACTCCATATCCTTGTTGATTGCCGGAGTAGGCATGGGAAAATCATTCCAAATAACGAGCAGAGCAGTTGTAACACAACTTGCAACGGCCGTGGTGAATCCCAGAAAAATTCCAAAATTAGGCCATCTATTAGAAAAAAATATAATGAATGATTCATTAAGTCACTACCAAAAATAGAAAGTTTTATGATATCAAATAATGTTTGTCTAGAAATCTTAAGAAAATATGTTGAATCACGTTAAGTTAATTGTATTAAGTTGATTAAAAAATAACTTATTCCAATTAACTTAACATCAGTATTTTCTAATTCATAAAATTTTTCAAATATTTGTATTATTGAAAATGGACTTTTTAATAAACTTTTTACATATGATTCTTGCGTTTATATTACAAAAATTAAAAATCACCAAAAAATTCCCATTTTGTAGGTAAAGAAAATAATCTCATTTCATTTAAGAGGAATTTATTTAGAATCAAAATATAAAGGCAGTTCTTAACTCTTTCATTGAAAAAGAAATGAAAACAATGGAAATAGTGGAATGGAAAAAAGACAACATACTAAAAGAATACTGAAGAGATTATACAATATCATTCATATCCAAAAAACCGATCTTGTAAATAAAATATCAGTCTTGAAAACAACGCCAGTTGTAAATAAAATATCGTTATTGACACAAGATTTTGTACGATATCACCACGATGTTGTTCAATATTCTGAATGCCGTTAACATAGTGGAAACAATCGTATCATAACAATGTTGTTGGACATTTTGTGCTAATATTGTTCAGTCTGACAAGATGTCTTGTAAACAAAAGGCATCAGAGATATATGAAGATTACTACATTTGCAAATTATACACAAAATATTCAGGTTCAAATATATTCCGATAACATAAATTTAGAATTCTAATTATGTAAATTAGTTATATCTTACCTGAACGACAGCAATAAGATCATTATACCAATGATGTGAAACTGCATCAAAGCTGCAAGATACCAAGTATGTACAAGGCACTGGAAAGGAATAAATAAGTAATAAAATTAATTGAGTGCAGATTGTACTATTTTATAATTAATCACCAGAAAAATTAAATAATTGGCATTTATTTTAAGGTTTGGGATGCATTTTTTGAAAAAAGTTTGAAAATAATTAAATTTTTGAATATTTGCATAAAAAATTCAAACAAACATCTTTGAAACCGAAATAAGCCAGTTAAGTGTTTAAAGTGGTTTTAAAAATTTATAAAAAGGGCTTCTTTATTGGCTTAAAAGTGATGTAAATAAAAATTCTTCTAGTTCAAAGGTTTACCAAATGATTTGTATAAAATATTGCAGATTTCTTAAGAAACATATTACCTAGTTCCTGAACTAAAAAAAAAAAAGCTGCATTTCAATCCATTCTTTAAATATCGAGGTTTAATTGATAAATAACATGAAATTTTCAATTTTTTCACTTTTTGAAGTATTAAATCAACTATAAAATATTTCTAAGTGAATAGATTTCTTATTCTCCAGTTCAGGAATGGTAGAAAATACTAAGAATTTGTAATACCAAATTTGAACAAAAAATATACATTAGATTTTAATTTATGAGGTTTTATTGTAAGAAATTTCCATCAAAGATTACAATTTGAGAAAATAGCATTTAAAGATATAAAATAGCCTTAAAGTGTATGTAAATGTAAATATAAAATTCAGTGTTATTTCTAAAAAAAAAAAACGGATTTAAAAACAAAAAATTTTAACGGTCTTATAAAGATACATTTTCAAACATTAAAAATAACTAATCATTTAAAAAATTCATAATTTTGCATAAAATTGACTGTTTTACGTATTCATCTACTTAATGTGCCTTTACACATAGTAAAAGAAGCTAACAATGCCATATCACCAAATTAGCGGAAATACAACTCAATAAAGCAAAAAATTAATAAACAAATTAGTAACAGGTGTCCTGCAAAAATTACTTCGTTTGTTTATTTGAGTTGGGTTTGTTACGACAAATGAGAGCTGATTAAAGTGGATTTCAATTAAAAAAAAAGAAGTAGAATCTTACATAATTCTCACTACCCCAGAAGTTATTAATGTACAGTAAATTCGTCCACCAATGGTCTTCACAAGCACTGACTGGAGGATCCAATGCAGAATTCCACAGAGGGCCAGAGCCGATAATAGGCAATGTAAAAAGCAATAATATCATCAGTCCTAAAGCTGGTGTCATTCTGAAATATTAATATTCGTTTTCAGTGATAGGAAAAGATAGAATTCTGGACTTCAATACAAATTTAATAAATTAATTATTAATTTTTACCGATGGATACTTATTAATTTGCACCGAATAATAAGACCATTATTAAGTAACTGCTTCGAAATAAAAAGAATACGGGAGAAATTTTTATAGTAATTTATGATGACTCACACACACGTAGTGAACAATTGCGGACCTTCAGCTAATTTCCAAATCGTTGTAGGTAAGCATATACTTCCAGTTGTAAAAAAATGCTGTCAATAAACGCACTGCTTCGAAATATTACAAAACATAAATTTTTATATAGTCCCATCTTCTAGTAGTTTAGTCATATTTAAGGCGCACTAAAATTTCAAATAAAAAATGTATAATTTTCTTGTGCTCGAACCTAACCAGATTAAAAAGCAATGAATCTTATTATTTTAAGCCAACCAACGGCTACTTAAAAGAAATGCTATGCATAAATTGGCGAATATGCTTGAAAAAAATCTTTAAAATGATCTAAAATCGTGTAAAAGAAAGAGAATTTCATTGTTCAATGAATTTTAGTTGCAGAAGAGTGAAACTGAAAAAAACATATGTTTGAGTAACAAGAATATTTCATTAAATGTAACTAATAGAATCGGGAATTTATAAATCTTATTTTTTCAACAATGTTTTTATTGATTAAAATAACATAAAATATAATTCTTTATGTAATTTAGAGCTCTTTTTTGAAATGAAAATGTATTCCTATTTCTAACGGTTTAGAAATGAGCTATTAGACCACGATTACAGCTGGTGTTCAGAAAAGAGATTGTATAGTTTTCCTGCGTAAAAATTAACTATGTATATATGAAATAATATCTCTTAGTTTAATTTAAATCCTAATTAATTTCCTAATTTTTATTTTAAATTTAGCCATATAAACTTCATTCTAAAAACATTCTCTTATTTCCTGATCCATTTCCACTTTTTTAAAATTTAATTAATTCTACATCCACTCTATAAAACTGCTCACTTCAACACTTTCTAACGCTCCAAGTGAAGGGGTACAAAATCCTTAATGCATACAACATTCTTTTAAAGATGCCTTAATTTCCCTTTCCTAAGTCTACATGTGCCAAAGAAATCCCTATCAAAATCTCAAAGCAAAACCACTGAAGGGAAAATGTTTGGTCTCTTCTGCTGTTGCGTCGTGATGTAGATTGACGCATTTCTTACCACTTATTCTTTATACTTAAATTATGCCTCTCATGGTGAAATAAATCGAATTTTTAAAATTTCGAAA
Source organism: Argiope aurantia (assembly GCA_026543865.1). Lineage (NCBI taxonomy): Eukaryota > Metazoa > Arthropoda > Arachnida > Araneae > Araneidae > Argiope > Argiope aurantia. Next base: position 396,281 of record JAPMOR010033110.1, on the reverse strand, counting down.
GCTTCTTCTATTTGGACACACAACTGCTAAAATATACTTACATATACTTGCACTTTTTACATTTTCTTTTTTTTTTAATTCTATGCATATAGTTAACATGTTTCATAAATGATGGAAGTTTAGATATATCATAAATTAATAATTATACAAATTAACTATTTATATTCGATGAATTAACTAATCACACTATAAATTAATAAATGATAAATTTAGAATGATTTGTGATGAATAAAGCAGTATTACCTTTTTAAACAATTAAATCATATTTAGGATCTAGTTTTACAAAATTGCTCACTCTTGATAATTTAAATATTAAATAATCAACTGATTATTTAGTTCTGCCAAAAAAAGATTCGAGACAGAACACTGCTTAAAATGTACGTGTTAGTTGTAAAACAATCTCATTGACTTTAGCTTAAAAAAGTTGCAAGAATATATATATATTTTTAATGGGAAGATAAAAATCATCAAAATGAATATTTCTAATATTTCCATTGAAAATTGTGTTCCTTTACCTCCAATACTTGTGGACAAAGAACATGAACAGATTCAGTTTTCCATTACTTTTTTCCAATTTCTTCCAAGTTGCAAACACCAGTAAGAATCCACTAAGACACACAAAGAATTTAGATGTCATATTATAGTTAAAATTAAGTTGTTGTACTTACATTTTATTTTTAAACATTTATATGAAAGAAAAAAATTAGCTTTTCAAATGTTGAAACTCACCTCATGAAAAAGAATGATCCAACTGGAACCGTAAAATTCTCAAGAACAGCAGTTGGCAGAAAATAGTTGAAATAATCGTCTATTGCTAATGCATCACCTAAAACAAATATCAAATTAAAACTCATTGTTAAAACAACCCTTGATTCTTAATAAAGTCTTCCGAAATAGCATTCGAATTCAGAAATAGTTTATAATTATGAGTAAATACTTTAAAATGGCAAATTCTTCACAAATCAATTTTTGTTCAAAATCACAAAATCAGCAATCACAAAATCAAAACAAACAAGTCAAAGAAATATTAATAATTAATAAACAGAATTTCAGTTTTAAATAATTATATATAGACTTTATTTCGATAATGTAAGATGTTCGTATTATTACGAGCTTATAATATTGCTCTCCTACATTAAGAATGTCAAAGAAAGATTTACAGATATTTTTAATGGATAAGAAATAAATGATCCTTGATCTTGGGGACAGGCTTAGCAACCACTTAGCTATTTGACGAAGGGTCTAGAAAATACAAAAACTTTTACTACATCTCCAAGCAGCGAAATTCAGAGATATTTCAAAAAAATCAATAATCATGGTGTCTATTTAAGCGGAGGCGATCACATTAGTCAAGTGAATTCTCTCATTTGTATTACTTATTGCAGAGCAAACTCTCCAATTGTTTAAGCTGAACTTCTTTGCAAATAGTTATTTGTCTATAAATGCTGTTCTCAAACTAAACTATGTTTTTACGATTTTTACTACTTATGAGGTTATTTTTTATTTTATTTTTCGCAGTATAATGCGTCGTTATTCACTGACATCTCAGTATACATCCACCGACCGATATCTGCAACAATAAATATGCTACTTGAACCTAAAAAAAAAGAGGTAAAAATTTAACCACCTCAAAAACAGTTTGCACATGATAAGGAATATATATTACATTTCCTGAATGAATTTATATTATTTAGAAATCTTATAAGTGTTGCACTTTTAAATTTGTTTAAAATCAAGAATGATATGCATTCTCTTTAAATATTATGGTTCTAATTTCTTTAAACATAAAGTTTCATGCTAAACTTTCTCGAGTGATTGAACAACTCTACTAGTCCAATCAAATTAGCACGGAAGTATTAAAGCGTAGAGAAAATACACAACAACGTTATTGATTTACATTATTGAGTTGGCTATCCAAAACTCCACTCTCAATTTAATACGGAATGTTATAAAATAAGGGAACGGTATTGTTTTTCATTTAAATAAAAAGCTATTAATTAATAAACAGCCAATTGTTAAACATTCCAGCGTAAACAATTATATTTCGCTCTGCGATCAACACTATAATAGGTACTTAAAGATCGATACATTGAGCTAACTGTAAAGCGTATTGATAGCTTAATAGGGTCAGGAGAAAATTTTAAAAAATATTAATTTGAAAAAGAAGTTTTATTTTTTCTTAACTTGAGAGATATTTTTAGAATTCCTCAGCAGTATTTACTACATGAAATAGATCCGAGCGATATATGCATTATTTTGTGACAAACTAAACTTTGTTGAAAAAAAGTGTCATCGAAAAGGCTTAAAAGTACTTTTTTTTATCAGTCCAAATTCGTAGATAGAAAAAGTAAATCTTGTTCTAAAAGTACTGTTGGACAATTTTATGTGGCATTATATTGGTAGAGTTAAAAAAACAAAAACAGGTGATGTTTAAATTTGAAAAAGAAAAATAATTTCATTTGTAGTGACTAATGTCATAAAATATTAAATATTTGTGTTCGAGAGCGGAATAATCATCGAAAAATGAATCCAGGTTAATTAATTAAGGCAAAATGTTAAATTAAAGTTTAAATTTTATATATTTTTTTTAAATAAACTATTATAAAAATCATATGAAATAGAAAAACAATTACAGCGTAGGATTTTTTTTTTTTCATCTGTGAATTCAGGCTGATAGAGAATTATTTGTAGGCCTGTTTAGACCACTTTATTTTTTTAACAAAATTTCAGCTTTTTAAAAAATAATACAATCGAAAATCATGTATATGGAATTCTGGGTTAATTCATTGAGATAAAATGTTAAATATGTCCATTTATATGAATTATTTTTACGCAAAAAATGAATGTTTCAACTTTCTCCAATGTCCTCCACCCCATATTTGACAACGTATCCGTGTGCAAATACACAGTACTGCTTTAAACAGACAACCAACAACAAAAACTAAACAATTTAAACCAATAAAATTACTATTATACATTTTTTCAATATCATAACAATAATATCTTAGCAGATGCTTAGTATAATTCGACTGAATTATATTAAAGATTTGCTTTAACTTTTGTATAACCCTATAAACCTGCACCAAAATTATGGAAAATTAATTATGTGTACTTGAAAATCAATTTTCGTACTGTAGCGGATCTGGATGCGTGAGGATAGAACCTGGGACCTTGCGGTTCTTAGCCCAGTAACATGACCACGATACAAAAGCAATTGCTCGGGTAGCGTAGCTGTTAACTGGATTATAAGCTTTCACCACAGTATTTATAAATTGTACTTACATTTTAATAGTAACTACATCTTAATCATCTCATTATCTTGCATCTTTATCCTGCATTATTTACATTTGTTAACTCTCATAAAGCTACATTCTTTTATTTTGGACTCTAAACAAAGTTCCTATTTATGTTTTAAGATTTTCTAAAATAAATTGCCTCCCCTGATGGTAATGAATTGTCAGAATTTCCATACCTTAATTTGATTTTATTTCATTTCAATATGTTTAACGTACCGTTATAAAGCTACAAACGGGCTGTTTTGATTTGCTCGGCTGAGAGCAAATGGGCTACATGTTATTAAAGTCATATTTAGAGTTGTCATATATCCCGCATATACGGGATTAAAACCATATTTCATTACTTCTTCCTGCATTTTTATTAATTCCATTTTTGCCCCGTTTGCTGGATGACTTTCAATCTAGTTCCTGAGTTTAGTTTAATTAGGTTATATTTAATTCCAGTTTTAAAGAAACACTAGGGCTATTTGGGAATGAATCTCGTAATGTTTAAACGCGATCAGATGACGGAACGACACCTGACCTGGTATGGTGTAGAAGTTGGGGCACCTCCTCTCCAAATTTCCACACCACACCAGTGATATGACATTTGAATCCAACGGGTTTAAAGTGAATCAGACGACAGTTCTTCAGTGTAATCGGAACCTAGTTCCTGAATAAGAAAAAAAAATAGAACGTACTAATTGCTAATTTGTAAGTAAGAAACATTGATATTCGAAATATAGGGATTTTATTCAACCAATTTGTATAAATTAAGTAATTACTTAGAGAAAAATAATATCCATCATATTTGCGAAGCAACAATGAAAGTGAGAATGGAAGATAAATGATGAATATTTTTGTTGGATATATGGATCAGAAACCAAGTCTAATAAAACAAGGAGAATGCATACCCTGTCTACAACGCATATGTGGAGAGAGTGTATTCCCTAATCTTATTTCAATGGTCAGATGAAAGAAACAGGTTGTAGGTGATGACAAATGTAGTTGTGTTGTTTTATTATTATATTTTTTAAATGATTTGTTAAATGATTTTAATTTCATTATTACGATAAAAAATAAAATATATAATGTGTAATTTGGAAAATAAAATCAATTGTAAAATAGGGCTTTGCTAAAAAGGACTAGTCTTGAATCTTTATTACTATTTTATTTGTTAATTTTATAAAATTTCTTAAAATATATTGATTTTTTATTAGAGTAATATAAAACGTTACTACCACCTCTTTTTTCATGTTTTATTTATTTAACACTTAAACGCTCTGGTTTGCCAATTATGGTTATCCTACATTAAACACCTTGACAAGAATATTGGTCATTAGAATTGTTAAAATACATGTTAAATCACATCAATCACTAAATCATACGTGTTTTTCGGTCAGACAGTTGATAGAATCCCAGGTAGCTCAGAAAGTTGAGAAATATTATACAATATTATGGAATATTATATTAATAAATATTCAACAAAATTATACACAATTTCGAATATCGTAATATCGTACAATATTGTACAATATACTAAGCTACTGGGGATAATATTAATCAGTGACAAATATATTGTAGAATGTTTTATTTGTTTAAAGGCAAGTTTTCAACTCAGATAATCATTCTTATAAGTAGAAAGATTACATTTCTCAAAAATAAAGTGTCAAGTATTTTTATTATTACCAAATACAGTCAGATACTTACGATACTTCATGTACTTCCAAGTATCTGTGAAGAAATATGTATGTCCTAGGATAATCCATACAGCAGAGAAGAATCTGATGCCGTGGAAACAACTTAATGTATCATTTCCGTTGGTGTCTGCAAACAATTTCTCAGTGTTCGAATACAGTGAAAATGCTCTCAAAATGTGAAAAGTCACAACTGAAAAAAAAGAGAAAAAAAATTAATTTGAAAAAATGTTTATTTAAAAGTAAATTTCGATTTTGCAATAACTACTACATACATTTCAACTTTAATGTTTTTCTCTTCAAATTTTGCAATATCTTCTCAAGATATAATACAAGGATTTTTAAAAGACTGAAATTAAAGAAAGTAGAATAGAAGAAAGTCAATGTCATATTCACCTGATTATATGACGCTATGAATCGGAGACACGTTATTTCCATTTTTATAAAAAAAAAGCATTAGATTCTAAAATTAATTTGGCGTAGTGCACATGGTAATTCGATGAAAAAGAGTATTAATGAACTTTATTAAAACTTGTTTCTTTTTAAACAGTGTGTTATAAAATCGGCAGGAAAAAAGTTGAATCTGTGACGAAGACGTTTAGAATTGAAAAATGCAACAAGATGGCATGAATGCATCAGAGAAAAAAAAAATAAAAAAAACCATAACTCAAAAGCTTAAATTCTGTTAATACAAAATAATACGTTTGATATAAAACACATTAATAAAGCAATATTACAATAATTATAAAAACAATGTTATCAGAAGAATAATTAAAATATATTAACAATGCAATGCAGTTTGTGGTAACTTATTTAAAACTCCTAAATTCATCTAAAAGGTGGGCAAACTTTAACGAACGATTATTCAAAATAGCAACATGCTTAAACTAATCTAGATTTTGGATCCGAGTTGCAATAAATGTTAGCAAACAGTTAGTGTTAACAATTAATGCAAAAATATTGAAGATAGATTTTTTTCTTCCTTTTTTTATTAAAAGATAAATAAAAAACAAAATTCATTTTCTTTTAAGAACCTTACAGAAAACTATCTTAAAAGGATCAAAACATAAATGTTTAGTCAAAAGTGACTTACAATCTGGTTCTGAATGTTGTTGCGTCTCCACTTGGTACCGGATAATGACATCTAAAATAGTGCCCAATAGACATGTACCTAGTATCAAACACAGAAGGCACCTGCAAAAAAATTGAAAAATATAGTAAGTGCGCATTATTCTTTGTTATAAAAGCGAAAAATGCAGAATATCACCTGTAATTTTTAGAATAAATAACTTCACAGAACCGAGCTAGATGTCACCACGAATGTGTGGAAAAAGAGGAATTATAAAAGATAATTGTTATATTACGTATATACCCTTCTTCAATGACTCCCAAGCTATCACGTTTAAAAGAAGATTATATTTTAACTTCTCTGTATATGAAGGACGAAATGGATTTTTTATAATCGTCAAAAAAATCTGAATTTGAGATTTTTATGAATTTTGTCATGTCATTCCTCCCTGCGTTCTCAGAAAATATTTTCTGAATTATATCATTTTTTCACTATATTTATGAACATAATTTAAAATTGTTCTAAGCTAGAAAGATGAAATTTGGTACAAGATCTTTAACCCAAATTTGTAAATTTTTATAAAAATTTGGATGAAATTCATGCAGAAGAAATCTGTCTGTCTGGCAATTGAACTCGATAATTATGGATAACGCTGGGTAGACGGATTTAACCATATCAAATTTGGAACCAAATTCTTCTAGGGGTTGACTGTTTCTCAATCTGTATTTTATCAGGCATGTAACCGCGATAATTAAAAAACGCAACACCTTAGGTAAATGTAATTTGAACCACAATTTCAGCAACTAAAGTGTAAATTTATATCAAAATTTGAGCCTAATATGCAAAATAATTGACTCTCTGTCTGTACTTAAACATGGATATAAATCCAATAATTCAAAAACGCATTGTCCTAAATAGATACAGTGTTTCAAGTGATCCTATGACAACACTTATAGTTCTATGGAAAATTTAGATTACAATCTGTCGGGAAAAAGGCTTCCAAAATACGTATTCGATTTTCAGATGCATATGTATTAACCTCGTGCTAGGGGTTATTCTCCAAAGAGCGAAAGATAGATTGAGCAAAACTAGATTAGCACTAAATATCAATATTTTATAAATATTATCTGTTGATGCAAGGCACACACGGCTTTATCTCAGATTCACACTTTTATTCAGTGGATGGTTATAACACCTTTATTAGAGAGTAAATTGGCAATGTTTAGGGGAGACTGCTTTTGCTGATTATTATCATATTTTGATGTTCATGTGAGGAAAACAATTGCAATTTGATGCAAAATTCTTTCTAGTTTCAGTATTAAAATACCGACTTGAGATATCTAGAGCAATAATAGAAGACCCGATAATATCATCAGAAAATTTTCGTTATGTATAAAATGTTTTCCAAGAAAATATTTTACTTTTTTCCTTTCATTTCACTATTATGTAGTATATCTGAAAGTTCTTACTTGGAAGACATGATCTATTAAATTCCTTTGCCTTGTTCTTTTATGTAAAAAACATTTGCAATACTCAAATACGGCAACGACTCAAAAGCTAATTCAGTTCAAAACACATTGACATACTCTTAATCTAAGAATAATATTTTGTTAAGAACAATGCTTACTTTCCATTATGAAGCAAATATAATATCTGAAGAAAATCATTAACTCAATACAGACTTAAATGGTTCTTTATACTTAAACACTAAAAAGTATGCAGTACTTGAGAAAGAAATTTGTGAATACTTACAAAGCTATTAAAGCAGATGTGGGCCATATGCTAGGCTCATCAGTTTCACATCCAGCTAATTTTACGCTCATTCCTAAAGGCTTGGTAACTAAAGAAAAAGAATTAGGAGCTATCCGTGAATTGTGAATAACAAATACTACAAAAGGCAAGATTGTTGATTTAGAACACATTTTGATTTTTATACTGAAAAGGCAAGATGTATTTTCATCAAAAATCTGCAGCTTAAATTCTTGTGCTATAAATTAATGGGTAGAAGCACTACAGCGCAATAGATTAGCAAACAATATAAAATGACACTGAATTAATAACTCTTACTGGGATTTCAATCGCATTTACAATGCACAGTACCAACCCTAAGTTCGAGCTAATGGTTAATATCTTAATTGTTAGAGAAAGACACATACTTCTAATTGAAAAAAAAATGCTTTTAACATTTTGTATTGTTTTGGTAAATAAATATATAGTCATAAAAATTACTAAGTTTAAATTTTATTCAATTTCCCGATTCTATTTATTATTTGTAATATAATGTTCTTGGCGCACTAACTTTCCAAGCAAGAATGCTGCTTTTTACTACAATAAAAATTAACCGAGTTATGAAGCTTTGAATTTATATATTACATCGGGACTGAGGAAAAATTCTTCTTGAGGCATCTTTGAAATAGTCTGTGATCCCTTAAAATAGGGGCATTTAAATATTAATTATTGTAATTTCTTTATATATTTAGTTTATTAGGTTGAAGGTTTTATATTATTTAATTAGTTAGGTTATTATGTTATTTAGTTTTTGAAGTTGAAGAATGTGGTTGGAATATTTTTTTTATTTTGTATATTTTACTAAATATAAATAGTAGAGGAAGACAAGCATTTAGATGTCATTTTTTTCAGCAATACAGATATTGTTACAAATATCATGAAACAATTCATTATTTCAATGATAACATTTTTCCTTTTAAAATCATGTGACTATTTCTAATTATTTAAAAATTTATTGTTCAGCTTTCTAAACCCTCAATATCTTAATGTTTAACAAATGTTTAGAAACTCTCTTGTATATGATATTCAGTGTGGTTTATTTTTCTCATGTCATTTTGAGTCAGGTATCTTCCATAATTTTTTATCTACTTATATTTTCTAAAAAAGACTTTTCTATTTGATAATTACACTGATTATAACGTCTTAATTTTTTTTCTTTATTTTCTATTACTTAGTCTTTAATATAAGAAATTTGTTTATTGAAAGAAATATCGTTTTGAAAATTGATTACTACAGAGCATGCGCGTAGCATCTATTGGCTAGCCTCAATGGCCATTAAGGATGAAATCAACTTCATTCATATGAGCACCTAAAATCCAGCCCGCCTTTTGAAATTCCGGCCGCATGTGAACTATACTCTTTCATTCTTTTTTTTTTCATATCCAAAGATATGAAACCGGTCGAATTCATCGGTAGATCAGTATAGGAGAAAACATTATGAGCTGAGAATTGTAAGAAAATGAGTTAGAGCTTTTTAAAATGGCTGTGCGAATACGTATAATGAGGAAAAAAGCAAGCATTCTATCACTAATGAAAACTTAGTAAAAGAAATTAAAAGAAAATTTAGAGGAAACAGACCTTTTACAATTCCACCTTTATCTTACGAGTTTCAAGAAGTGTTCTCAACGAAGTGTGACGGAGCATTCAAATTATCGTAAGTAGTTTTCACATTGAGTCCCAAAAATGTCAACTGAAGTGCACAAACCAACAGTTTTGACCAGTGCGTTGACTTTCTTTGAGCGATACAGGGATTTTGAATTTTTCACAGGCGACGAAACATGGATAGCTCACATTATGCCAGAATCAAAACAACAATCCATGGATTGGCACATTCATCTTCTTTCACATCACGAAAGTAACTTCGATCATTTGTACTAAAATAGGGAGGAGATGTGGCTCGTAATTTTTTTTTTCCATTTGGGGACACAATGAATTCCGAGATCAGTTGTGAGACCTTAACTAAATTGCACCTTACGATGCAAAGCTAAATGTGTGGCATGGCGAGAAAGCGGAATATTTTTTTTTCAAAATAATTCCCGTTCATTTGTGAATAATCATTCCAAAGATCCCATCTTAACATTCAGCTGGAAACAAATAGGTCGCCCTTCGTACAATCCGAGTCTAGCGCCTTGTGACTACTATTAGTTTCTATATTTTAAAAAAAAGTATCTTGGTGGTCAGAGCTACAATAATGATGATCTCAAAATAGCCATTTTGTAGTGGGAATCAAATCAAAGACAGATTTATATAAGAATGAAATTCAAAAAATCTCTGTACATTATAAATAATGTTCTAATATTGGTGGAAATGAATGGACAAATAGATTCAATTATATGCTGTCATATAGAAATAAAGTTGATAAAAATGAACAGTTCCAAGTTCTTAATTTCGAAGTCTGTTTCGAAGTGTTCATTTAAAAAACAGATCTCTTATAACAATTTATATACGTGAATGCTATAAAAGCTTCTGTTCAATTTTCTTCAGTTCATTACCTTTCATAAGGAATCAAAATTTAATTAAAACCAAGCATTCGAATAATTATTTATTTTTGAAAAAAATATCAAATGTTATACCATCATTGGGAACACGCGATTGTAAAAAGAAAGTGAAAAATAAGTTTATAATTTTCTATCCTCACTTATATCAAATAAAAGCATTTAAAATTTACTTCAGACTAAGTACATTATTATGGATTAATTCAACAATATTTTTATTACAATAAATAGCAACTGAAATGCTCTATTTGCTACTTGTTCTTATACATACCAGAAGTAAAAATTTCTTTTACATCATCTTCTGTACAACTTGAGGGAACACAAGTTCCAAACCAGAATGCTACTCGGGTCAAGTATGGACCAGTTCTATTTATCAACATAGTAACCTAAAATATACGTTCAAGACAAGGAAATAATTTATATTGTAATGGAAATATATTTAAAGCAAATTACATAAAAATTGAAATATTATATACAGATCATAATGAGGTCTTATTGAGGTCTAAATGATTCGAGGTAAATTAAATTTAACAACCACACTTCACATTTTGAATTTTCTATTTGTAGAATGTTTAAATTGGATTTACATTAAGCCAGTATTGCCATTACCAATAGGGTTATGCATGCTTAAAAGGACGGAAAGATGGAACAGCTGTCCCCTCGAGGCAAGTATTTGCCATTTCCGTTCTTTCTGCACATGCGCAATTTAGTGGAAATACAGTAATAATATCAGTGCTGGCTTAATATAAACCCACCTTTATTTTTTAAATTTCAATAAAATTTACTTTCAGTTTTGAAGCATCAGGAGCTATAATGGGACGAATCACGAATATCACGAACTTTTGAACATTCTATTCTAACTTCCACATCCTGCCAATGGTAGGATGTTTCATATGGTCATATTTATTTTTTAATGGTCATATAAATTATTTAATGATAATATTTGTTTTCATGGATATATTTAATATACGATAGGTCAGTAAATATGATGAATTTTTTGTGGAATCGAGTCTGGTCGAGACGTACCACCAGGTCACTGCATGCCCATTTGTTGTATAACAATAGCATAACGTCAATCAAAGCGCAAGTCGATATTTGGTATTTTGGCAACAGCATTTATTTCGTGAATATGACATTACGTGAAATAATCTAATAAGTATCATATATGTAATAAAAAATGATGATCGTACCATTTTTTTACGACAGGATTTATTTTTTGTACTGACTCAAGAAATGTTATATTATTAATTAAAGATATTTAATTAAAATTGAAGAATTTTTATTTTTTTCTATAATTATAATGTTCTAATATATCTGGGGAAATTTTACGGTCAAGAATTCGTGATACATACAAACAAATTATATTTAATATCACAAATGTGAATTGCATTATTTATAATTATTTTCTAAAGGGGGCAATTATTACACAGAAATAATCCTGAAAAAATTAATCCAATCCAAAATTGCAAGCATGAAAATACGAATTACAGTTTATGAAAATCACAATTTTAACCCAATTATTTAAAACAGGTTGATTGTTAGACACAACATTGTTAACAACACAGCATATGAGGATAACCTGTGGCATTGGTGAAAATGGTAATTAAAATCCATGATTTTTAATTTGTAATTTTTGATGCTGCTTATAATTTTTTTAATATTCTTATTTTTAAAGATAAGAAAATATTAAACAATTCTGTATCGGAAGAAACATTGTGTCCATTGTCGTTTATTCTCTATTGTAAAAATTCACCTGCTGATTTACGGCAGGTGTTACTGGTGATTGGTCGTCATCATTGTTGTCTTTGTCATTGTCATCATTTCTTTGTATGGAATAAAAAAATTTAACTTATAATGAGTTTGGAATCACATGTCGTACGAAACGATAGCGATTACAAGAATGTTTTTTTTTTTTTGCTTCTAACCTTCTGGTGTGTTTCATGCTTAAATTTAGTAACAATTATTATATAACATACATTTTGTCAAAATATTAAAGTATTAATTTAATAAAAATACAATTGTTTAGAACAGAGCAAAAAATAACTCATATAAGTGATGGGACACCATTAGATATGTAACAAAAATCGTCTGAAATAAGCAATAAAAATATTTTTGGTGGTTTTATTTTTACTCAAAAGCAATTGGCAATAACTTATAAAATCGTCTGCAGTATTTCTATCCAGTTTGTTTTGGAATTTTTGTGTTTTGTAGCTCTGTGCAGCCATGAATGCTAAACGAAAAGAAACTTCGCCTGAAATTCGAAAATTAGTTATTAATTTGCATATTGAACGTGGAAAATCTATAAGAAAAACTACTGAAACAGTTAACTTGAGTCATTCAACAGTTTTCAATATCATTAAACGACATAAAAAGAATCATATTATTCAGGATAAAAGAAGACCTGACCGACCATCAAAGCTATCCAATGGAATAAAGCGAATTATCGTTCAAAATATTAAAAAAAATCCAAGAAAGAGTGCTCCTAAAGTTGCTGCTGATTTACAAGCATTATATGGAATAATTGTTAATCCTGAGACTATTAGAAGAGTAATTCGATCTGCTGGATATCACGGTAGAGTTGCCAGGAAAAAATTCTTCGTAAGTGAAAAGAATAGAAAACTCAGACTAGCTTTCGCAAAATCCAACATAAATAAGAATTCTGATTACTGGAATAAAGTTATATTTGCTGATGAGAGTAAATTTAATATATTTGGTTCAGACGGTAGAATCTTGGTGTGGAGAAAACCCAGGGAAGAATTTCGCAAACAAAGCTTGGTGCCAACAGTAAAACATGGTGGAGGAAGAGTTATGGTATGGGGGTGTATGTCGTCCGCTGGAGTTGGTAATCTTGTTTTTATTGACAGTATAATGGATCAGTACAAGTATATTGACATTTTAAAGCAAAATTTGAAATCTTCAGCATGAAAATTGAACCTTCATAACGATTTTAAATTCTACCAGGACAATGACCCCAAGCACACTCCTTTGAACGTTAGACTCTGGCTGCTTTATAACTGTCCTGAAATAATAAAAACACCACCACAATCTCCAGACTTAAATCCCAAATAGAATATTTGGCAAGAATTGGAATCAAGAATTCGCAAACACACCATTTCTAAAAAACAACAATTAAAATCGGTGCTTCAAGAAGAATGGGGTAAAATCACTCCAGAAATCACAAAATAATTAGTCGAATCCATCCCAAAAAGATTAAATCATGTTTTAAAAGTAAAAGGAAAAACCAACAAAATATTAAAACCTTTTAAAAAAGTAAAATTTTTGGATAAATATTTGATGGAAAAGTAAATGTCCCATCTCATATGTGAGCCATTTTTTGCTCCGTTCCAAACAATTGTATATTTATTAAATTAATATTTTAATATTTTGACAAAATGTATGTTATGTAATAATTGTTACTAACTTTAAATATGAAACACACCAAGAAAATTTTTGTACATGTTTATTTATTTATTTTATTACAGTTTCCTTTTGTAAAGCACAAGTGTCCCATCACTTTTGTGAGACACTGTATATAAACAGACATTTGAATTCTACAATTTTGTTATTAATTGATTTGAATTCTACAGTTTTGGTATTAAAACCACTGGTATTATATTTCCTCTATACAATTTGTTATATTTTTAGTCCTTATGTTCAGATGCGTATCCATGGTGAAAAAGACAAATTTCCCATGAATAAAATTTTACATTTCACATTTATATGACATTTTTTTTTCATCAAAGCAATAATTTTGCGTCAACGATATTGCTCTACAGTAAAATTGCTAATTTTATCCTTAAATAGTTTCCAGTATTCTTGAATTTTTAAATAAATAGTATTAATTAATTTTAATTTGATAAAACTAAAAAAATGAATCACGCTTTTGATGTTCCAGTGAGTCTACCTGTGAAATATTTCAAAGACGAATGACAAATAGCTCATCACTTGAATTTAACTC
>JAPMOR010033110.1:358030-381989 GCA_026543865.1 Argiope aurantia | reverse complement strand
TTACTCATCATTTATGTTAACTCATCACTTGAATTTGCATACTCTTGGAATAGTTATTATTTCTTACCCAGCTTGGAGGAACTCCGTAGGCGTCAACATAATTGTCACCAGCCGGTGTTTTCTCGTGTAAAGGAGATAATAGTGGCGATTTGTAGCCAATCATACAGTAACGGCCGCGAAAGCTTTCTTTTCCATTTAAAGAGTGCTTTACCCTTATTTTGAGGCACTCCGTGTAAGACCCGAAAGCCATAACAGTCCCTTCAAGGACTCCACCAGGTAGTTTACCTGTAGCATCAGCCACTAAAAGAAAGGAAATTTTTTTTTTAAAGAGATTCGAATCTCTAATTCTGAACATTGAAGCATGATAAGTTTTTTAAAGATATAAGATTAGGAATGATGGCATTTGTCCTATGGGTTGATTAAATCAAATTTTGCATTCAGTGCATTTAAATCGCTCAACTTACAGAAAGAAGGTCAACTTAAAAACTTCGTGAAAATCAAAATTCAACTGTACTAATGTTCAATAAATGCTATTTTTTCATTAAAATATCAATAATGAGGAAAGGAGATATGTAAAAACATTTCAATAAGATATTTTAAAAAATTCATTGCAATTATAAAAAGTATGATAACAAACTGTGTCTCTAATTATTCTTTTTAAAATGCACGGAAATTAAACAGACATCAATGAAAAATTACTTTTTTCAAATTTACAGATGATTTTTGCATATTAATATGTTCCAAAAGTATTGAGGAAAAAACAAGTCAAAAATTTGATTAACTAATGTTCAGTGAATGCATTTTTTTTTCTCATCATGATATAAATATTGGAAAAAGGACGTGTATAAAAATTTTTTGAAAAAAATAATATATATTAGAAATTTAATGCAACTATAAAAATTGGAAAAAACTGCATTTATACTTACTTTAAAAAAAATAAAAAAATTCAAGGACATAAAACTGGCATCACTGAAAAACTAATTTTTTGAATTTAAAAATGATTATTCCGCGACAATATGTTCCAAAAGTATTGAATATTAAAATTAACTGTAACTTTCTTGTAAGTAATTAAAAGAAAAACAATTTGAATACAGGAAAAATTTTAAAGTTTGGTTTGCATACATTAAGACTTCCCTATAGAACATTCTCTTCTCACATGGGAAATATTCATGTGGTAGCCTATTTCACTATCATGTGAAGTAATGCTTCATACACATTTTCAGTTCTTTTACTATTATACGCTAAAAAAAGATAAGACAGAGACAACGACGCAACCAAATGGAATAAAATTCCTAGAATTTATTTCAAAATATTTGAACAAGCATAAACAGAACATGTATGTGCTATTCCAATTCTGAAATGCTTTACAGCCATTTATGTGTCATCTTATATGAAGAAGAATATTTTATCGATGTTTCCTATGTGATCAAGGAAAATCTCATAGTGAAATTATGGCGTACTTAATCAAAATTTTGTCCCCTTTTTTATTATGTTGAATTTCTTTCAACCAGATTATTACACACAAGAAAGTTGCAGTCATTATTTTTCGGTTCAATTCTTTTGAATAACTTGATGTATAGTTGATTCAGTAACTTATATGTTTAGACGTGCATGCGATGAACTACGGATGTAAGACTGTCTACATATCTAACAATAAATATCTGGAAAACTCTATTTGGAAAATAATTAATTTTAAACTATGAAATCAATTTAGATATTTCCATTTTTTTTTCTTTATACGGCCAACTTTAAAAACCAAATCTCCATAACAGAAGTACAAACTTCTCAGAGATAATTAACATTCCCTTACATGTTAATTATCTCTGCGAAATTATATCCACGTTATATAAACAAGAAAAAAAATGAAAAAAAAACTTTACACAAAAAAAATAATCATTATTATTTGGCGAAATCATTATTTTAACTACTCAAACTTAACTTAAAAAGATCAAATAATCTTTTCTGCTTTTTTTTACTCGATCCTGTTATAGTTTTAGAAATTAGTCTGAAATCAGGAAAATTTACACTGCGTTTTAAGACGATTGGGTTAATCTTTGATTCAAAAAGAGTATTATTTTTGATAAGCAACATTTTTCATATTCTCTCAATAATATTTTTCTTAATGTCTGGGAAAATATTGTTTATTGGGAATTTTGTAATGTGAATGATATTTTTTGAATTGCTTTTTTTCTCGGTTAAGTTTAGACAACTTACAATGTTATTACATATTTTTTCCTCGACATCGTAAACATATTAAGGAAATTTCTATTTGCAGATCACATTACATTCAGCAGTTTTTCTTTGTTCTTTTAGACGATCTTCGATCCCTGTAATCCGTAATCTTAATTTTTATTTTGTTAAATTAGTTTCTTTTTTCCCACAATTTTTGAAAAAGGATCACATACAAAAAAAACTGAATAACTGAGTAACTAGAGTGATTATAATGTTGCCATGGTGATGCAGTTTGAAGCATTACAAATAATTGTAATACTGAAAATGAATAGATAAATGAAGTATCAATAGTTTATTATCTCATGAGGTAATTCGTAAAAAAATGTTGTAGTTACACATTTCATTGTGTAACTACAACTTTTCTCGACATACTAATTTTTTAGTAAAACTGAAATTCATCATCCCACATTGAAGCTTCATAGGAGCCTTTTCGAAATGGATTTCGTTAAGGCATCGAACTAGGTTCGGAGAGGATTTATCAAAAATAATATTTTGATGTTTATATGATATTTTTTATTAATATAAGGATGAAATGACGAATGAAAGTGGAATTATTTAAATGTATATGTAACTTTTGAAGAAAAAGAATGTTTTGATGCAAATTTTATCATATATTTACAAAAACTAGGATTTTTCTAGAGGAAAAAAAACTTACAGTTTTTCATTTTTCTTTGTAACATTACATTTGCAACATATCTTAGAGTGTAACTAACTGTTATCTAAGAATTATATTTAAAAATAAAAATTTCTGTGTGTAATATATGAAATTTTCGATGATATTTTGAAATTTTTTTCAGCAATGTTTACACTAAAAATCATAAATTCACTTCTCGAGCATTCACCCTTAAATCCATAGTTCATTACATTTTGCTTAATATAAGAACTAATTATAAACTTCATTAATATTTCTTGATTATTTTTGAGATATGATGATACCTGTACAATAGAATTACGAAAAAGTCGTTCCTCAGAAAATGCATTTAAAGTTTTTAAAGGCTTATAAATAAATATCACTTACATGTTAATAGTTTGCTTGAACTTGGCTCTAATTGGCATAGAGACAAAATAAAGATATCATTGGAAACTGAAACATGGCTATTTTTTTTTAAACTGCAAAAAATTAAAACTGTGAATTTTTATCCAAATTCCTGCTTTGAACCTAGTCTGATACCTTAATTTTATATTTTGGTTAGATGAAGAGAATAGAATTTTAATATGCTTCCCACTTTTCAGATTTTTATACAAAATTGAGATGAGTAAGTTTGTCTTAAGAATGGCGGATTTATTATGCGAAATGCCTGGATACACGGAGGATCTATACGGTACTATATCTGGAGTATATGACCCCTCCAATCTCGGAAGCGAGACTTTAGAACCTGGCTATCACAAATCCTTTTCATCCAAAATCAAAAAAGAAAAATACATTAAAATTTTTTATCTATTTAAACTAATTCTTCTGAAAAACATATATGACAATGCTTGGGATAAATTATTATTCTTAATTGTCAAAAGTCACAGTTAAAGGTATAGATAAAAAAAAATAGATTAAAAATTTTTTAAATATATCTTTATTTATAATTATTTACATATACAAGGTGATACAAAACGATTGGTACTTAAGGCTTTCCTAGAAATCTTCCCCATGTTATCTTAATTAAATAATTTTGACACGATAGCTAAATACTTTGGATTAGATTTGAACCGCAGGTAAATATATTGAAAGGATGGAGAAAATCTTAATAGATAAACCATGCAATTACAAGGATGGTTGGAATGGTAGTGGATAGAAAATTTCTTTTTTGTAACTTTTTTTACTGAAGATAGAAAGACAATTCAAATTGGATGAATTATTTCATTATCATAATAAAAAAAATTGCATTAAAAATTTTTCGGCTGCAATTACTTAGAACTTCTGGACTGAAAGATATTTTCAGCGAATAAAAGAGAGCCTTTTAACCTTTTCTCTTTTGCTAAATGTAAAAATGTTTTAATAATAGGGTTCTGCCACTAACTAACGCAATGTTATATATATATATATATATTGCTAATACATAATTGCAAACTGCAGAAGGAAAATTTATTTCTAATACACATAATTTAAGTTTTATCCAATTTACTGCTTTACCCCGTAGGTTAACACAAATTGAAAAGTCACAAAAACCAATTTAAACAGAAAATTCTATTTCAAATACGAAAGATAAAATCTTGCTGAAATCACATTTCATTCTTATTCAAATTTCCATTGCAAGAAAAGCCATCTCACCAAATGCTTGAAAAACGTTTTATAAACATTTTATGTGAGAATTGCCCTGAAGAAGTTGGATTTGATCTAACTTGTAAACAAAATTCGCAAGATTTGGGCTAACCCGAGGCAAGAGATTTTTTATTAGCAATCATTTCTTTCTAGGTCTGAAATTGTTGCTCTTTTATAGCTTTGAGTCAAGGTTGATAAAATCATCAACGCTATGCCTCACTTTATTTTATATTATAAAGACAACTCTTGATTTCACATAAATAGCACATTTTTTACACTTAAATCTGTTTACAAAACATTTTATTGATTTTCCTAGGGAACTGTTATGGAAAATGACATCGGATTGATGAGAAAAATATTTCATTAAATAATTAGACCTGCAAAATCAGGTTTAAGCAGCCATATTTAAATTTTTAAAGAAAACATTTTTCTCTTGTGCATTTGTTACCAATAGGTCATTATTTTCCTTTTTGTTCAGTTTAAATCTATCGTACAAAATTTTAAAGAATGTCAACATATTATACTTAATAAATCATGAAATATAATTCACTTTATAAATTAACTGACATGGAATACATGAATTTTCTATGCGCAGTTTTCCTACAAAAATATCTATAAATTTATTACTTTCAAATTATTCTACCGAAATAGCAGTTTTTTTAAAATATAAAAACTTCTAATTCTTATTTGTTTATCGTTTCATGATAGTTTTATTTCTATGAAACAATACATCATGTTTTAATACCAGTAATCTTATTATTTATAAAATTTTAAAATTGATAAAGTATTGAAAAAATGTTTTTGATTTATAAGATTCCAATTTTAATTATTGTAATTTTTTCTAGCTAATTTAAAGTTTCATATTTAATAAAATATGTTTAGATGCAGTACAGCAGTTGGAATATAACAACGAACTAATTATCGAAAGTTGAATAAAAGTTTATATATAGTGCAGCCATTAGAATATAATTATAAATTAACTACAGAAATATGAATAAAATGTTTAGATATACAGTACAACCATTAGAATATAATTACGAACTAACTATAGAAAGATGAATAAAATGTTTCGACACATGCAGCCATTGAAATATAATTACGAATTAACCATAGAGCGATGAATAAAGTTTAGATATAGTACAGCCATTCGAAAAAACAAACAAACTAATATAGAAAGATGAATATGAATTGTAAAAAATTGAAATAGTATTACTGACTCGAGATTTGGACATACGAACAGTATTGAAATGAAATTTAATAAGAATTTTGTTTTCGAACCATAAAAATTTTTTCACTGCAGATTTAATTTTTTTTTTCACATTATTAGAATGATCTAAAATTATTTTTTTTAATGTGAAGTTAACATTTAATGCTGAACTTTTTGTAATGAAACGTTTAATGAAAAATAGAAATAGAACCATTGATAATTGAAAGCTTTATTAAAATTTATCCAATGCAAGAATAAAATTTGTTTTAAATCATAAGTACGTCAAGATCATAAATATTTTTAACTAAATTAAATAATTAAGCATCGAGTAGAACTGAATGAAAATAATCAATCATTGAAAAAAAATTTAAAAGTTCCTATAGCACATTACTTCCAAAAATGTGTTTTCCAATGGCGCAATAACAATTGCGACTGTAAAAACAGATACGAAAATAATTAACTGAAGTGTGTATGAAACTTCGATATTTAGCAATTAACAATAGACAGCCTATTTAGATTAAAATTTGACAATCAAAATATAAATAAATAAAAATCCCTTATTATTTTTCTGATTTAATTATTGATTGTATGTTTTAACTATAATTTATTGAAAATCTGTAGCTAAATTTTTGGATTAGTTAATGTGAAGATATTTTTCCGAAAGTTCTATAAAAACTCATTTTATAGTTAAATTATTTTATAGATCATTTAGTTTTCAAAGTGTGAATTTTTATAATTTATACTTCGTATATTTTCATTTATTAAGAATTTTATTTTTGCACTTTATTTTTATATTACATCGGAGTTTTTTAAACCCTAGAAGCTGCTAATTCTGTGAAAAAAATTTCACGTCGTGTAATTGGCAAAATTAAAATATCAAAAATAAAAATGTATATAAAAAACATTCCTTTTTCCTGTTTAGCATGAGACTTAAGAGCAAACGGACAAACTAAAAATTATCAAACAAAAATGCAAATTTAAATCGAATCAAAAATAAACCGAAATTAGGAGGAGTTACTAATATGGTTTCAAATTCTCAAAATAACAATTTTTATTTGAAAAAACTCAGTTTCAGGAAATTGAATCACAGAGGAAAATTTTCTGTAAAATAACATTTGTCATTCCTTCTTTTTCGAATTCATAATAAAATAAATTTTTACAAATTAATTTCGGTCTAGAAAAAAGGGGTTCCCATTGCTTACTCTATACAATAGGAAAAAAATTATAATTATTATAGAAATTTGTTTCTCTAATTTTAATAAAAGCCATTTTTCAATACCTCGGAGCAGGATGTCTTTTTATTTGAAAGAAAAATATGAAAGACTTTTATGATGCCTTTTAGAACAAAAAGTGTTTGTTTATATCTCGTAGATTTTGATATCTCTTAATGAAAACGAGTTCATTGAAAACGAACGATCTAGTCTAAATGAATGAAAAACTTGTCTTTAGCGCTTTCATCCATTCTGACATTCATAAAATGTTATTGAAATGTTAAGAACATGATTGACAAGTTTCAGTATTTCCATCGAACACCAAACAAAATTAAAAATCTACTCATCAAAATGCGATACAATTTAACATTCCTAAACAGAATCGGAGGGAAAAAAATTTGACCATGTTACTTTTAGTTTCATAGATTAATTGCAGAATGAAAACATATTTCTTACCTTGCCCAAAATGATGTTTAACCAAGGTTTGAGAATGGGTGAGTGGGGGGGGTGGAATATGAAACTGTTTTTGATAAAAATTTGATATTTGACATAAGAATTTTTCATTTAATTGATTAGCAACTATCACATGAAAGTTTCTATTAAACTCTTTTAAGTAACAGAGAGGAAAAAACTAATAAAGAATGAAATATCAGAACTTCCAGACTAATAGAATTAATATAACCACGTATTAGTTTCTGAGTCTAATGTGGTTGCAATTAAAAAAACTAATGAAATTCGAACTTTTAATTGAAAAAATTGTAGCTATAAAATTAATTCGGAAATCTTTATATTATTTTCAAATTTTACAATTAATTATATTTCTAATCCAAACATAAAAAAAATCATTTAATATTATCGATATGTACGTGTGAGTAAGTATAGTGAAAAATAACTTCATATAATACAATAAACGATTTTAAAATTTATTCAAAATAGAGAAAAAATTGTCCGGCAATAAAATTTATTCATTAAAACGCATATTTTTAAAATTTTAAAGTCAATTTAAAATGGCTTCTGTTCGATAATATGCTCCAAAATCATTAGAATAAAATATTAAAATTTTGATTTGTAATAAAAAAAAACCCATTCAAAATCTTTTGAGCTTCTGCTGTCTAATTCTCAAATTTCATAGTGCAGATCCTAAAATCTGCATTGTAGTCTTCTGCTTCAGTTAGATAATATGTCGGCATGTCGAAATTTACAGATTGTATGCCAGTCTTTGAAACTCTCATGTTTAAAAAAAGAAATCCATATTCTTTGTTATATATAAAATAAGATTTGAAAAATCACATAGTAAAAGACAAAAATAATTAAATCAGGAATTAAAATAAATGTTATTAAAATAAACCACATTAGAAATATTTTAGGAGAAAACATTTTAATTAGAGCGTGAAAATGCTGCAACATATAAGAAACAAAGTATTGCAAAACAACTCATTCCAAATAGAAAAGATTGAATATTGTAGTGTATAAAAGCAAGTATAAAAAAGGAATTCGACCCGCAGGTTTTATTATGGGTCACATTCAATGAGACGTTTAAATCAGGGATTTTTTTTTATATGAAAGACCTGACTATCATTCAGTCTCTCGGGTCACTACGAGGAGTTAATTTTTGGATGATTCTCAGGCCTCTCACAGAAAACAAAATCTCTACTTTTGATAACATTTTCGGGCCGGATTTCTTTTTAAATTTTTTTCATTATTATTCTTATTTTTATATTATTTTTACACATTATAATCTTAAAAGTTTTTCTACATGGAGTTTTATAAGATGCTATATTCGTCTGAGAGCAAAAAAGAGCCATTAACAAAAACATTAAAAGACGGATGTTACAAAAGATGAATACGAAGAAGAAATTTTAGGCCAATATGATCTTGAGCCACAAACTTAAAAAGGGTACTAAGATTTTTTGTATTGTTGCATGAGACTTTACTTCACTATTTAGTCGCATATAATCAGACCATGATTTTAATCGTTGAGTTCTTTGTAATTTCAAAAGGCATATTGATTTAAAATAGTTTTAAAAATATATAAGCCTTTTAGATAATTAGAGAGATTTAACAAAAATACATCAAATATTAATAGGAATTTAATACATCTTAAGTGGAAACGATTAAACTCGTATTGTGCATATTGTTATTAAAACGCGAAAGACGACAAAAGTCGTTTTGTACGAATTATTGAATTAGTTCAGAAGTTATATCGCTTTTTTGCAAAAGCTATTTTGAGCGATAATTGGAAAAACTCGCAAAACTATATTAAAACTGCTACTCTTTAAAAATACTCTATAGATTTCACTTAATACATTCAGCAAATATACACACGAAGGGAATCATGGCTACAATCGTTCAGATTTCCGAAAAATTAAGGCAGAAAAATCTATCTTAAAGATTAAGGTTTTTATTCTGATTTTCTTTTTAGAAGACATCTTATAGTGTATAGTATGACGTACAGTAAATGGCATAAAGAAGAAAAAAATCACATCTTTCTTTTAAACAAATTTCAAAAGCTCTTAATAGTTTTTAAAAAAATCTAGTTTATACTAATAGAAAATAATTCAATCTTTTCAATTATGATTTTTTTTGTATCTATAATTATATCATGCATACTGATGAGGTATTTTTGAGGAATCTGAAAATATTTATACTATTAAATAAAAAAAAACAGATTATTTCAAAAGAAAAATCTCTTCCATATTACAATATAAAAAATAATGAATTGTTTTATATGTATTCATTGTAAGTTTATTTAATATATTTTTATTTTACCCGATTATAGAAATATTTTTTTCCCTCATAATTGAAGAAAGAGTCCTAATGTAAAAAAAAAAAACTATTTTGAATGAAAAGAAATTATACAAAATTTACTCTTTACATTCAAAATAAAAATATGAGATATGATTTGTTTAGTTTAAACTTATATGTTTTATTGTTGATTTTCATATTTTAGATCTAATTTTATTTATTTATGTATGTACATAAAAGATTGTACAGCATGCGTGATAAATGCATACAGAACAGGTATTTATTTCATTGATACCGTAGTATTAGCTTATTTGGAATTAATATAGAGAAAAAAAATGATTTACAATTAACAAAAATAAAAAAAATAAATTTTTTTATATTTTTTACATCCTAAGATATGAGCATTAGGAAATTGTTTTGGTTTTTATGATTATAGGACAGTATATTTTATTTTTTAAAGCATTTGAAACAGCACAATTTATTTTTTAATTGCAGTTTTCTAAAAATACAAAGGAATAATCACAAAATATCAATAGTTTAAAATGTTTGATAAAAATTTATACCAATTTCTGTGATATATTGAGAGTAACAATTAAGTAGCTATGTTTAAATTATTAAACAGAACCATATGAGAATTAGAATATTTTTTTTAATTCAAGAAACATCAAAAAATATAATTATATTTTAATTTTCAAAGGGCCAGCTTGTCACATATTGAAATAATATAAGATTCTACAGTTTAAAATGAAATTTTGCGAACAGAACTTTGAAAAATTAAAAAGCCATCACCCATATCTTTCAACTTACTCCAAACTGCCCAATCTGTCCACTTGGTCAGTCCTATAGCATACCTCATCATGCTAGTTTGACATTCCTGGCTGACATTTTCAGTCTGGACACTTCTCATAAGACCAGGAAGCGATTTCCGCAGCAAAGAGGCGGTTTCAACTTTTGCAATTTTCTCAAATTTACTCCAGGAGACATCATCGCCAGAAGAATTCTCCTCTGATGAAGCAACAGCAAATATTGCCAAAAGTACAAAACAAACTGTGTTCATTGTCAGGATTTGGCGAGCTGTTGTTTACGAAACCGTTCCTTTGCATGGACAGCATCCAGCCAAAAATAAGGAACGCTCTTTTATGTGATTTCCAAGGACAGGTGGGATCAAGTAACGTCATTTTCCACAGGAACGTCCTCAAACTCAATATCACCTTGAAAATTCGCTTGCCTCTATTAAGTACGAGTTCGGGGGGGGGGGAGAATGTTTTGTTGTTTTCATATCTATAGAAAAAGTATTGAGTAGAATCAAAATTGATTGGACGATATTTCTATTATTTAATAGTATATTGACCCGAATCGTACACACCTACAAATATTTATAATAATAAATTGTATGAATGAGCATTTGCAAATACAAATATCGCAGAGTTAGCCACAAAGTAGTAGTGTTTCAAAGCAGTTTCTTTTTTTTATGTATATATTACCTTACAGAAAAAGGAATTATGATTCAGTGGAACTCATTTAATTTCATTTTAACAGGACCTTAATAAATATTTGAATTATACCAAAATTATAATCAAATAAAACTAAATACAGCAAAAGAAAGTGATAATTTTTTTGACTAAAAGGGGAAGTAAAGAATTATTTCAATTATAAACCGTTTTAATATATAGTGCATATTTTTAATAAATAAAGATGAGGTAACTCTAATAAATAAAATGATAACTGCAATTTAAAAAATATTATTGATTGAAATATAATAATTGAAATACATTATTATTGAAAATAATAATATATAATTGTTTATTATATATAATTTATTATATATAATTATTTATAATTAATTAAATAGATCATATTAATTAATTAAATATATCATAAATGGAAAATAAATAAATTAATAAATTTTATAATAAAAGAGATAAAACACTTTGAATGCTACAATCATGTAGTAAAATTTAAACTACAAGTAATTTAAAATAAAATTTAACCTGTGGGCACAACGAATAGATGTATATAATTACAGGAAAAAATTCAAAAAACAAAAATTTTTTTAAAAAATTTTTATTTTAAAATAATATATTGAATTAAAATTTAATTAATTAAATTCAAATAGTATTAACTCAAATAAATTTTAATTAATTTGAATAATATTATTAATAAAAATAAATTCGAATTATCGACAGTATTTTTATATTACGGTTAAAGGAAATTCAAGGAAGGAAAATTACGAATTCGAATTATTCAAGATTTTAAAAATATTTTATTTGTGCTTTTAATTTAAATTAATTCAAAAAAATTTTACACAAAAATTTATATGATTAGAAAATGTAAGTGCATTTTGTTTCTATAACTATATTACTTGTGGCAATTTGTGATTCTTAAAAAGTTGAGTTTTAGGCAAAAATACTTAATCAACAGTCAAATATACAAAAAAGTAATTATCAATTAAATCATTTTCTAAATAAAATATTAATAGAAAAATGCAAGTCTTTAAACAAAATTGGAAATTATAAAATGTTTGAAGAAACTATACGCAGAAAACGAACAATTTTTTTACTTTATGAGCAACAACTTTGGAAAAAATTAAAATCATCACTTTGATGGATAACGCAATACATTTAAGAGCCATAACTATACAGATATTTTTCAGAATATTTTTCAAGTTCTCAGAATTCAGAATATTTTTTAAATTACACTTTCCTTGATTAATCTGATGCATCCGAGGCGGAAAGAATTCCTAAAAAGATACGAGAAAATTTTAATTTAATTTAGTAAAAATATTTTTGAATCTTCTAATTTAGCCAAATATATTTAATAAAGATATATTTGGCTCCCTAATGCATATTCGAAACACCTATCACAATGACCCAATTCAAGAAAACAGAATTTTCTGCCATTAAATTTTAGTCGAATTCTTCAAACACCTGAATAAGATGACTCAGAATAAATTTGGGACCGACCTTTATGGATTTTCCAGACTGACGATCTCTTTGGTCACCAGCTGTTGATAAGAATGCAAGTTCATAAGATCTTCTTTCAACGTAAATTTCAAACAAAGCGGTTATAATAAGCGATATTCGAATTGGGGTTAACTTCTAGAATTGATCTTGTAGAAGGCTATTTTAAAATGTATATTATGGGTCGGTGCTCTAGAACATTCATTCGTAGTCATTCAAACCACGGTCAAAGGAAAGGGAGCACGTAGCCTTTTCCAAACTTTCGTAACATACTTAAGGCAGGACGTTTCGCCCTTGTTGTCAGATTTCACATACACTAAGTCCACACACACATCTGATCTTTGATAAAATTAGGTTTCGAATCTGGAAACCATCAGATAATTATCGCCCATCTGAGGTTCCGGTAATGGGATTCTGCTACGACCAAAATAGAGGGCAATACAGGCATTTCAATTTTCCAGTCGAAATTGTTGTCTGTTTACTGGAATATTTTTATATAAAGCTAAAGCAAAGGAGTGTAATAAAAAAACAATGCAATTTTCATATTGAATGTTAAGGAAATAAAGATAAATCCATTTTCTTTAGGTTTCTGATATCTGTATTTTAATACTTTCCTGTATCTAATTTTTAACAGTCATATATTTAAAACTGAAAATGAGTAATATTATTCATTTAATCAAAGTTCTCGAATTTGATGACAGTTTTTCTTTTAAATATCTTATAACTTTATTATACAGTTGGTATTTTGTGTTTGAACATTACAAATTTTAAGATAACCTTGATATTTATTTATTTCCTATGTGCACGCGAGCAAGAGTTACAAAAATATTTTTACTTATTATAAAACATAAGAAAATCTACTAGCTTATATCATATTTTTTCCTCTCCTCGAATGTAACGTAGTTCCAAATATAGTTTGAAATTCAAAAAAAGCTTTGGGATAAAGTGATATTTTGGCTCATTAACACAGAATTACCATCATTAACACAGAATTACCAATTCTGGTATCATTCTGTTATCACAATTGAATCTCAAATGTTAACTTATGAGATGAGAAAATTCATAATAGCACTGGAGTAATTACTCAGAATGAAAGTCTTATTGAGAGCCATCTATTGACGAGTATGCGAACTTCTCTTTATGTAAATGCAATGGAGTAACTTGAGTAGGGCAAACAAGGCACGTGTCCTGGTGCAGTTTTCAAGGGATGCAAAATTAAGGAATAAATTTCTTGTATTTAAAGAAAAAATATTACAAGCTCATTTTGCCAAGATTTTTAAAAAATTAAAAGGGTTTCAGCAAAATGAAAGAAAATTAAGTTTACAAATGCAAGAAGAATGAAGGCTTAGTTATACTAAAAACTGATAGTACTCTTAATAGAGCTAAATTTCTCAGCTTTTCTTATCAGGAGTGCCAATAGAAAATGTGGAAAAACCATAACGCCAGACTCAATTAAGTCCGAAAGGTCCCCTTTATTTTCATTCATTGAAGATATTTCGAACGATTCAACGTTATTTTGAACGAATGATCTTTTGAAATTTGGATTAATGTTTTTGAATGTGACAAACCGGTAAGAAATTTCATTAAAAATAAATGGACCTATCACAGGAATTATAAGTTACAATAATCTATACTATAATTTAAGATGATGCAGATCAAACGTCGATCGGATATTTTCACCACACACACACAAAATCATAAATTTATTTCTTTACTTTTAAATTAGTTGAGGTAGCTATGCTGATATTTTTGATGGCAGCAACATGAAATGAAAGAGGGGAAATATCCTATAGCTAACTAAAGCGTATATTTTCCTATTTCAGTGCTTCAATGCGAGAAAAAAAGTTTATGTGATTTAGTTCTTTCCAGTATAAACTGACTTCAACGAAATCAATCATTTTTTGCATCGATAAAAGTGAATTTGTAACATTTAAAACATTTCTAAAACCTTCAAAACTTTTTGGGTGTAATGTATATCTTCTAATATGTATAAACATAATTTTTTATTAAAATTATAACAAAATGCAATTTTAGATACCATAGAAAAATTAATGATGTGCTGATTTTAATTAATCCTCGAATTAGATTTTTGAGTTCTCGCATATCTTTTTTGTATTTCATGCACTTTTTTATTTGCCATAGAATTACATTATTTATACGACATTAAATGTGTAAATTTTGGTAGATAAATTTTATGGTGTACATGAAATAATTCTGCGTATTATTATAGATATTAACTTAATTACTAAGACTTTTGAATGATTTTATATGCGTTAACGAAGAATTTATTTCGATATTCAGAGTTTACATATAATGCCTAAGAATGAAAAGCAATATATATAACATTTTACATTATTTTTCGTTTATACATTCTTTTTCTATAGATTAATAGATTTGAAAATATTATGCAGTTTACATTTTTTTTAATAATAAGTGATAAATAGAAAATAATTTTTATTTTCATTTCACTAATATATTAAAAGTTACACTAAAAGGTACTTGATTTTTTTTTCATTTGGACCTTATTTACATTTTTAAAATTAGAAAGAAGATTCTTTATGTAGGTTTAGCATAAAACTTTTGTATTGACTTTACAACTAAATCATTTTTTTGAAACATTCTAATGACACGTTGCATATTTAAGGGCTATCATGCTGTTGATTTCTGTTGCTGTTGTCACGTAGAACTATAGTATAGAACTCAAAAACACGCACACACACACACACAAGAGGTAGAGCTAAACCAATTTATTAATTGAACTCAGAACACAGTAACTGACAAATCTTCTGCTTTTATACAAGCAGAGAAAGTTCCAGAATACTCTTCTGGAAACAGTAAGAAAAGTCCAGAACACTTGTCTGGTAAACTAAAGAAATGTCCAGTATCTTCTGAAACATGGAATAAAGGAAAACATAAAATCAAGTATATACATACACTATTAATCGCATTGTCTCTAGCGGGATTCGAACCCAGATCTCTTGATCATGAGACCAGTGCCTTGATCATTCGGCCATGAAGATTCGACTGTCTTTCTTCAATGCGGCATTGCTCCCTCCTTAGAAGAACAGCGTCTCGATGTTATGACATTTCATTGTGTGGCTCTAGCTCTCGATCGAGTTACAGGGCCAGTAAAAGTTGTCGTGTCTTCACGGTGAGTAGTCTCTTGCGAAATGTCGCTTTCCGGAACCTCCATTATTTTATAAGAATGTTGGTCGTCTTGTTCTTCTGGGTCATGGTATGGCTTCATGCGTAAAACATGGACAAGTTCCTTCGGTTTCCGCCTTTTAGAATTAGGATCGAAATCGGCTACTTCATAAGTGACGTCAACAACCGCCTCAAAACTTGATAAGGGCCGAAGTACCTCTTGAGGAGCTTCTCGGAAAGCCCTTTTTTACGAACTGGAAAAAAAATACACACTAAATCCCCTGGTTCGTATGCCACTATCCAATATTTGGAATCATAATTCCGGCGATCTTTCTGCTGAGCCTCGGGAGTTCATGCACGAACTAATTGCCTCGATTCTTCTGCCTTATTGATCAGATGACTAACATAATCGTCTTCTTGGCTGAACTCGTTGGGGCAGAGAGGAAACATCGTATCCAACGGCGTTTCAGCTTCTTGCCCATGTAGTAGGTAGAAGGGCGTAAAACCTGTCGTGTCTTTCTTGGCAGTGTTGTAGGCGAATGTGACGAAGGGCATTATCTGGTCCCAGTTCTTTTGTTCGACATCAACATACATAGAAAGCATATCTGCTAGCGTCTTGTTGAATCGCTCTGTGAGGCCATTTGTTTGCGAATGATAGGCTGTAGTCATTCGATGAGTGATATTGCACAGTCTATTAATATCGGACACCGGCTTGGACTGGAATACTTGACCACAGTCTGTAATGATAACTCGTGGAGCTCCATGTTTCAGGATTATGTCCTCTAGTAGTATTTTGGCTATTTGTGTAGCTTTCGCCATCGGTAAAGCTCTGGTGACTGCGTACCGTGTCAAATAATCGGTGCATACTACAATCCATTTGTTGCAGTAGTCAGATTTTGGAAATCGTCCTAGAAGGTCAATTTCGATGCGATGGAAAGAAGCAGCAGCTGGTGGAATAGGCACGAGACGACCTGGTGGCTTCTGAGGAATAGATTTTCTCCTTTGACATTCTCGGCAGTGCATCACATATCTGCGAACATTTCTGTACAAACCTGGCCAATGAAATTGCTTTCTTATTCTGTCATACGTCCTGGTGAATCCTAGATGTCCAGCGGTAGGGTCGTCATGGAGAGATTCTAGAATACTGAGCCGTAAATGCTTCGGGATCACTGGTAGGAATTTCCTTAAGGACGGATCAAAATTCTTCTTGTAGACGACTCCTTCGACTAATTCAACGTTTCCCAGCTTACTTGTTTTGGCACTTTGTTGATCTCTTATTATTTTTGCCAATACCGGATCTTTCATCTGTTCTTCTGAGAGATTAGTGAATAAAGTGGCACCTATGGAATCCCCATACCATGAAACATCGACTTTTAATGGGTTTCTGGACAGACTATCAGCATCTTTGTGTTTCCTTCCACTTTTGTACACCACTGATACGTCGTATTCTTGGAGTCGCAGCGCCCATCTAGCGAGTCTTCCAGAGGGATCCTTCAGTCCTGTCAGCCAACACAGGGAATGATGGTCGGAACGATCTTGAAAGCCTTTCCAAAGAGATATGGCCGAAACTTAGTTATAGCCCATATGGCCGCAAGACATTATCTTTCAGTTGTGGAATAGTTTTTCTCAGCCTTCGTCCGAGTCCGCGAGGCATAAGCTGTTACTTTTTCCTTCCCATCTCGGATTTGGACTAATACTGCGCCGATTCTGTTATCCACTCGCGTCGGTGTGAAGTTCCGTTTGTGCAGTTTCGTCATAAAGGCCTAAGACAGGATCGGAGGTAAGATCTTTCTTCAAGGAATTAATATCTTCCACTTGTTCAGGTCCCCAACAGAATTTTGTGTCCCCCTTCAATAACAACTGCAGAGGTTCGGCTTTATGGCAAAAGTCCTTGATAAATCGGCGATAGTAAGAGCAAAGTCCCAGAAATCTTCTGATGTCATGGATTTTCCAAGGCACGGGAAAGTCACTCACGGCCTTTATTTTTTCCTACTCCGGATTCTCTTTTGCTTCATCTCTTCGATCTTTCTACACCATTTAATAAAGTCCTCTGTAGTGGCCATTTCTTTCGTCAGTGGTGCCTGGTAAACATCTTCGGCGATTCCTTTCATCAGATGAGACACCTTCTCTTCTTCTGACATATTTGGTTTGACTTGATGGCATAACCCTAACACGCTTTGGATGTACGACTACGTGCTTTCGCCAGAATTTTGAGCTCTACTCTTTAGTTCCTCTTCTGCCTTCTTTACATAGTGCTGTGTTTCTCCAAATGCCTCTTTTAACATTGATTTGAAAACATCCCAGGAAGTCAATTTATCTTCATTATTTTTGTACCATTGCTTCTCTGTGCCATCCAAGAAAAAGAACACATTTGCTAGACAAGTCATGTCATCCCATCGGTGGAATTTTGACACTCTGTCGTATTCCTTCAACCATTTGTTTGGGTCTTGTCCCACGTCTCCTTTAAATACAGATGGGTTTCTGTATTGTGGCTGTGCAGATGTCAGGATGACAGGTTTAGTTTTCTGTTCTGCGGGCATTTTCCTTATATTTCTGGGTGGTGGTAAATAAAGTCCAAATTCTGGTTCAAGACCTTTAAGGCGATCGCTTCTTCGTAAATTCGTTTCCACGCTGACTGGAATCGTACCCGGCGCCTCCACCAAAGAATGTCACGTAGAACTATAGTATAGAACTCAATGACTGACACACACACACACACACACACACACACACACACACACACACAGACACACACACACACACACACACACGCGAGGTAGAGCTAAACCAATTTGTCAACAGAACACAGTAACTGACAAATCTTCTGCTTTTATACAAGCAGAGAAAGTTCCAGAATACTCTTCTGGAGACAGTAAGAAAAGTCCAGAACACTTGTCTGATAAACTAAAGAAATGTCCAGTATCTTCTGGAACATGAAATAAAGGAAAACATAAAATCAAGGAATTAAGTATTTACATATATTATTAATCGCATTGTCCCTAACGGGGTTCGAAACCAGGTCTCTTGATCATGATACCAGTGCCTTGACCATTCAGCCATGGAGATTCGACTGTCTTTCTTCAATGCGGCAATATGGAACGGTCATTTAGTTTAGTTATATTAACGTTCCATTTTAAAGCAACACTAGGGCTATTTTGGGACGGACCTCGTAATTTTGAACCTCGGTCAGATGACAAGGACGACACCTAATTCGACACCCTCTTTCCACACTACACCACACCAGCGGGAGGACGTTTAGTCCCGACGGTTTAACATGCACCAGACCCGCTTACACGACGGTTCTTCAGTAGAATCGGGTCTCGAACCTGAAACCCTCTGGTTCTGAAGCCAATACATATCGCCAAGCCACCGCGGCCCTTTGTAACGATCATCTTGAAATTCATAACATTTAAATAAAATTAATTCCAATTGCGTTATATAATATTATTTAGGTTTAATTGTACTTTATTTTGCATTCTTTGATTTAAAGGTCAGAAAAAAATAAGGGTCCTGTTTAAAAAAACAATGGGCAGGGCAATGTTTTGGTATTTGTCCTAAGCATCCATTTAGGCTAGTATCCAACTGTGTAAGAATCAACTTTAACAGTCATAATGGCTGATACTTAGAGTAGAAAGTTTGCTTCCACTCTTGATGCTATAGAAGGTTAAATTAGAATTGACATTATATATATAAAACGAGATCAAATGTAAAGGATGACATCGTGCTTATAGTCCATTTCCACACTTTCGTAGTTTACAACGAGGTGGCATTTGATCCTTGATACCCGAGTTATTCTTCGATGGAATAAGGTTTCAAATCTGGAGCCCATATTCGGAACACTACGGATATGAACCAAATGACTGTGACTGTACTTACTAAACTAATTCATCGAACTAATTAAATCTATGAATGTACTAACTAAACTAATTCATTGAAAACAAGAGAGATATGGTTTACAGAATCAATCTAGTTTCAAACTTGAGTTTGAAAAAGATCAGTTAGTTAAACTGGGGTGGTACAATACAGAATATTCTTGATATACAGAAGTGATAAATAACTGCATTACGTTCGAAGATTTCATACATTAAGAGCGCTCTGATCCGAAATACCTAGCATTCAGGGTTTATTATGTGCAGATTCAAAATTCCCACAAAAGAACATCTTTTAATGCCCATTTATTTAATATTAAGTTTTAAGGGTCATAATGTTCGATATTTCGATTAGAATTATATATATTTTTATTATGTCTGAATGCACATCTCATAATTTATACAGCTTACTTCAATTTCAGTCTTTCATTTGATTTCAAATTTCTCTTAAATTTAACATGCTAACACAATAAAAATACATTAAAGTTAATATTCTGTTATAATAGTTTGCATGATACCGTTGTAACACAAAATTAGCGCAACTGAAAATTTCATATAATTTGGCAGAAGATTTTTTTAATCAAAATTTCATATTTTAATAGTTTTAAGAATTTACTGAGACCAGCTGACCTATCATATGCCTTGTTTCACTGTTTTAGTGTGAGATAATTCAATAAGATGTTATTTTCCTGGCATATTTGTTGGTTTTTATTGCCTTTTTATATATTTTAGCTCAAAACTTCTCAAGTCATACTTTTCAACCATGCAATAATTTAACTCGTCTTTTAAAATCAGCAATTACACACGATAAATGCACGTGAAATATGATTTTTAAAAAAAGAAAACATACTTTTGCCTTAGAAATCAGTTTCCGAATTCACAGAAATTTTCTTATCTCTGATTTTTACTTTGGATTTCAATCCTTGGAGAGACGATACTGTCTTGTTTCCTTAGATTTCTCTTACATGTGCTGTCTCATTTTGTAAACGCTTTGTATGCAGCTAAAATATCTAATAGAGGCAAAGGAAAAGTTCAACACTAGTGAAAGAATGCGTTGACATCATATTTAAGAGACGCAAATTCACATTTTCTTCCTTTTTTTCGATTTAATTTGAAAAGTTGCGAGTTTTCTAAGTTTGTCTATTATTGGTTTATTATATTTTGATTAATTCCTTGTTAAAAAGTAACATATAAAATGTTTGATTAATTAAATGGGGCGGAATTTCATGCTGGAAAACTTTTCCAAACATTCTCACCAAACTAGAGCTCTCACACTAATGCGTCGTCATAAGAATATGATGTTAAAATAAATAAATTTACCATACATCTGTTATTTATTTCATTGACTATTTGCGCTATCGGAAGGAATACATTTTTTTCCAAATTGGAAAAATATCAGGATTTTTTTAAGAGCTAATAGTATTTATATTTCTGTAGACTACAACTCTACAACTCAAAGACTTTATCTCTGTCATTCTTAGTAGTGCAAATGTCGTTTTTGTGCTGTTGAGGAAAAAAAATCTTATATAGCATCATTTTTTTCGTCATGCAACCAAAACTCATTTTGCCAGCAGGGAAACTTCTGGTATAAATATTGAATTTTAACTAAAGGGATTACAACAATAAAACTGTAGCTATAATTACTTTTTCGATTTAAACTCCGTGGTCACGGACCTATGCCAATATTAAGATTCTAATTCCCCGAAACATGTTAAGCTTACAGCAGAATATCAGGAAGTTTTGAGATTCCATTTAGGATTTGGAATCTCAAAAGTTTCAGATATTCTGGCATGTGAAGATTAAGTTATGATATGAAGATTAAAAAATAAGAAGAGAAATGAATGGACAAAAATGCTTAACTTTTATTTTAACTAAATTTATTTTTTAAAATATGGACACTTTTTCTAAATGTAATAATATCTGCTTTTCTTCCTAGTACGAAAAATAAGGTGGTATATTTAAAAAAAAACTAAATTCTAGATTAAGAATTGTTAGAGGGAACAATTTTCCAAAGCATTAAGGAAAAAAAATTGACAGCTAATTTATTCACAGCAGGTGGCCCTTTTTATCACCATTTTTCTCAAGGACACACAATAATTAATAACAATAAAATTTGAAAATTTCAATAGTGTATTTTCTAACGTATTAAGAGCCTTGAAATTGTAGGGGAGAAAAGCAACCAAGACCAATTTTATGAACACTTTTGCGGTCCAATTTACATACCGATCTATAGGAAAAAATTTGCAACTGAAGAGAAGAAATTTTGTTTTTAATTTTGGGAAAGCTGTGCACGTGAAATAGATTATAGATACATTCCATTGAAGAATTATACTAAAGGAACTTAAGTGAAGAGGAAAAAAAGAAAAAAAAACACAAGCGACATCTTTTTAGAAGAAAATATAGGCTTTGCGTTATAAGCATTGCATTCCATTCAACAGAATTTCTAGAAAATTCGAACCTTTTTCTTTCAAAAACGTGTAAGCTGTTATTTCTCAAGTGTAGAGTAAATAAAGAATTTTTAACCTTAATGTCAAGGATATTTTTTTTTTCATACTAAAGATCACTCGTGAAAAATTTATCATGTGCTGACAGTTTATCTTTCTTAAAAAATAAATAGATTGCGGAGTATTTAAAGATAACACAATACAATGCATTTTTACTGATTGGTGATCTATTTTAAAGTAGCTGTTCAAATATGTATGACTAAGACAAACTTATATAATAGTTACTACCATCTGAACCACCATATTGAGAGTATTATTTTAGTACAACCAAATTTGATCAGCTACATATTATAACAACAAAAGAAATTTTCAACTGTCCGTCTTTTGGCAATCAACCTTTATTAGATCGACATATTTTTTTATAATAATATTAAAAATATGTATAATTCAAGTACATATTTTTATTTAAAATCGGGGAAAATTCACTTTTTTCAGTTAATAAAAGGTTAAAAAAATATTAATTTAAAGGAATCAGCGTACTGTAAATTATTGATCGTGTGAATTAAAAAGTTTACGCACTGTAAAATGAAAGTGGAAATTCTATTTCAGAATTTATGTTCAAAGAAAACAATATTTTTTAATCTTTATTTTAATACAGACAAAAAGTACAATATTGAATGACATGATATAACAATATGAAATTAATTTGAA
This sequence comes from Argiope aurantia, assembly GCA_026543865.1. Lineage (NCBI taxonomy): Eukaryota > Metazoa > Arthropoda > Arachnida > Araneae > Araneidae > Argiope > Argiope aurantia. The sequence goes on along the minus strand of JAPMOR010033110.1, from coordinate 359,212 downwards.
TTTCCTCATAACAATGAAATCATAGTTAAAGAATTTATAAAAATTACAAATTTAAAAATTATTAAAATTAGACAAGGCAGCGCATGCAAAAGTAATGTTATTATTAGTATATATATTTAAGTTTTAAAATATAAAAACAATTTTTGTAAGATGATATTTTCGAAAGATAAAATGGGCAAATGCCAATTTTTTGCTTACTTTTTCACTAACTTATCTATACTATTAATAAAGATGAGTATCAGTGCTTCTGTGTGTACGCTTGGCGATATACAAGCTAAATTTTTGGCGTGCAACTCATTTGGTTCATATATATATATTAGGGTGGAAACGTGTCCCTCGGAGCAGTTTTTATGAAATTTTAATTAGAGTTTTAATTAATTAAAAATTAAGCTAATCTTAGAGTTTTTTCACGCAATAACTTTCAAAAATATTTTTGCACAAACATGATTTTTACACCATTTCGAAATTCAAATAATTAGTGTTTTAACGATAACAATTTAATAATTGTGTAAAATTTTCCCAAGTTTTGGCTATTTTTATAAAATATCTTTTTGATTGATTTCCAATATTTGGATTACGATGTTCATCTGGAATTCAACCATTTTCATTATTTTTTCAAATATTTAGAGGAAGGAATTTCTTTCATTCTTGAAAACTAAAGGAGAAGCGTTCTTTAAATATCTGAATAGTTTACTAGATGAATATAAAACTGAGATTTCGATACTAAAAAAACTTAGAAGGTAGATGACCTACACATAACTGTTCTTTAATAGAGCGTGATGTCATGGGACTAGTCTCCATTAGAAAGGTTCATGCACATAATTAACAGAGCATATGCAAGACGATTTAGATAACACGGCTTTAATGTCTGATAATTTGGTAGAATCATGGACATGAAATCGTATCTAAACAATTCAACTGAAATTAAATTTAACTAATATTTCCATCGAAACAGCTATTCGACAGAGGTTACTAGTATGTAATATTTAAATTAACATTCGGATTTAGAAAACATGGCAGTGTTTTCCTCTTGGTCTTGAAAAACATGTCTATCAAATTTCATCACAATCAGATAAAAACTTTGATTTGTATACAACACATGAAACAAACATTCATCTTCAGATTTTATACTATAGTGTGTGTGTGTGTGTGTGTGTGTGTGTGTGTGTGTGTGTGTGTGTG
>JAPMOR010033110.1:272316-358020 GCA_026543865.1 Argiope aurantia | reverse complement strand
TGTGTGTGTGTGTGTGTGTGTGTGTGTGTGTGTGTGTGTGTGTGTGTACAGAAAAGAGAAAGAGTGAGAGAGAGAGAGAAGCTCGTTGTCTTTGGCAACTAACTATCAAATATTTTACTAGGAACATTAGCAATTTAATGAGAATGATCCCCCCCAACAAAAATTTTTTTTAATATCAAATCGTACAGATATGACAGCTGTGTTATTTTGATCATCTTACGCCTGTTTTTTTTTTATACTCTGTATCAACTATCCAGTTGGTGTTAAGTCTCAGGACATCATAATGGTGTTAAAAACATAATTTAACAGTTCATTTGTCTTCTTTCTTTCGCGGTACCAACAGTAACTTCGCACTCTTATTTCCTTACCTAACTGCACAGTCGTAAAACAAAATATTTATTCTTTAGCTTTCAAGAATTGATGGAAATCAAGCTATTAAATGACAAAAAAAGCTATTATATGACAAAAAAAATGGCATGGGTTATTTTCAAAACTGAAAATACTGTTAAACATTTTGCAAAAAATATTTTTTTAAATTACCGAAATTCGGAAACAAATTACATGACAAATAAATTGGCGTGATTAAAAACAATTTTTAAAAAAATTTAAATGGTGTAAAAATCTGTTTTGTGCAATAATATTTCATTGAAGTTATCACGTAAAAACGTCAAGATCTCGATTTCTTTTTAATTAATTAAAATTCTAGTTAAATTTTTTTTAACTCTAGAGGGAGCGATCTCCTGAAGACTTTCACGAATAATCTCTAACAAAAGTGCTACCCAAGAAAATAATGCTTTATATGGCATTGAACGTACAAAAATTGCACCATATTAATCTTTGGCATTTTTACTGAATCTGTCATGCCATCCTTGGAGAGTTTTTTGGTGATTTTCCCTTGGCACTTTAATAGTATCCGAAAATAGAATTTGAGTTTTAGACGCGTTTTTCACAACAGACACAAAACATCACACAAAATTGCATTTGTAGTCACAAAATCTCATACGAAATTTGATTCATCTAAATCATTGAGTTTTTAAATTACAGTTCTTAATTGTTTCTGAAAGTACATACAGACAGTTGGATTTCGCTCAAAATTTGATAGATGTTTACACTATAGATATTAAATTTGTGTACGGAATGCTGTCATGATTTTTTAATTATCGTGTTAATTTATATTCGAGCATCCGGGCATACAGACTTCCTAAGAACAGATTTTACGTAAATTTCAATAGAAATCTGCCAATTTGGTGTAAAGGCAGTATACCAAATTTCAACCGTCTATAAGAAAGCGTTTTTGCGTTAACTTTCTCACAGATAGACAGACGGACATTTTCCAAAAATGTGTTTTTCGAACTCAGGGAGGTCTAAAAGGTAAAGGTTCGTCAAAATCTGGAGTTCGAATTCTTTGACGATTACTATGTTTTCTCTATACTATGCTTACGAGAAAGTAAAAATCGCTCCGAAGTACTCATTGTTCTCCTCCAAAATATTTTTATGTCAAATTTGGTAACAATAGGTCGAATAATCTGTCCTGTAGTGCGGCACGCAGATTCGCTTTTATTATTACGGCTGACAGTAATCTTTTTTAAAAAGAAAATAATCATTAGTTGTAGACATATTTCACATAAAAAATATAATCCATAAAGAAATTTATGTTATATAATGCACATGAAAAGGTCAAAATTCATTACACAAGAGGCTGCAATATCGGAAGAGGAAAATTCAATTTATCAATCGTTGCAACTTAATGTCAAATACAACACGTGGATGAGAGAGACCATTAAACTTTCAGACATTGACGAGCGATTAAGTTGTTTGAATTTTTATCAAAACTTAAACTGAAAGCGTTTTACCAGATTTTAGAATCTTTAATAACATCCGTAACTTTCTGTAAAATTACTCTTGCTACTTCAGGAAACCCCACTAAGAATGGCAAGGTCAAGGTCTTTTTTGGTGCACCCCTCTGAGATCGTAATAAGAAACCAGACAATTGCAACTTTAAAAGTCGTCTGGGATTTTGTGCGTCCAGAATAAGATTCACTGTAAATGTATAAGTCGACAGGAAAACCTTCAAACCTTTATTATGAAGAGATGTCTTAGAAAATTAGCTACAATGTTGTTTCATCGCTAAATCCGCATAAATATATTGCATAAGAAATCTTCTTTCAGAAAAGGAAAAATATTACGTTAAAAATTGTATAATATGCTTCATTTTTTAAAAAATTTCAGTTTAGAATTTTAAAAAAAATCAAAAATGTTTACTTAGTAATTAGCAAATGGATATAATTACATTGTAAATAGACTGACGGCAAATGTTTTATTTTCGAAAAAAGAAAAACTACTTATGACCTTAATAAAATTGCAATTCAATTCCTTTCACTAACACTTTCCTTTCTTTTCTTTGCCCATTTCCAAACTTAAAGTTTATTTTTAAAAATACACGTATTTAAACGGAAAAATCATGATAACTTAAAAGCTTCTTCTTTTATAATTTTTAAAAATGAATCTAAACTTTATGTTTTATTTTTAATGTAATCTACCAACATCTAATTTGTATTTTTTTTTCAATTATCAGTGGAGTTAATAAGGTTTAATCTAGAAAAAAAGGGGAAGTGAACTAGAAGATTAATCTGATCCAGACCAAAGATCGGACTGAAAATAAAAAAAAAGATCTGAAGCATTAATTTATCTCAGATTTGTTCGGGCCATTTTATTTTTCTTTTGAATTCTAAGGATATTAAGCTAAAAAAGAAACAATAAAATGATAGCTTTCTTAAATTCTCAATAGTTTCGATCCTTTTACAATGGTACTTAGGTCATGTGTCCAGTCTGTCTCACTCAGGCTGGCCCCATAGAAATAAACTTGGAATAGACTGCAATTTGATATGGAGCCCCCAATGAGTGGGGTCCAGTTAGGAGTAATTGATATAATAAGCTAAAGGGTGGCCCTGTTCATGATTTCTAGATAAATCATCAATGCTGACCTTCCTTCCACTGCTCTGTTGCTTCAAGATAAATCGAAAGAACCCTTATTTCGCTGTACAAGGGAGAAATTTGTATAAGGAAAAAACTTCGACAGTGTTCTTCAATTACAAGCCACGGCAGTTCAGTTCAATTATATTAACATCTCATTTTAATGGAACACTAGGGCTATTTTGAGACGGACCTCGTAATTTTGAGCCGCGATCAAATGACGAGGATGAAGCCCGAGCTGGTAATCCCCTCGTCAAACTTTCTCAAATTCGACTGCTCTTATTTCATTTGAAAGCTCATAAAGTTTAAATAAATCATCAATAGTCATCGCCACCTTTCATTTTCAAGAGTTATCGCAAAATCTAATTAAAAAAACTCATCATCTGAGTAATTGAACTGATTTCTCCCATTTTATTCATTATTAATTTCAATGCTTTCAGTATCTAATCAAATATGAATATTATATGTTTATTGCTAGAATAAAATTTGAAATAATATTTTTATTTGCTGTGGTATTATATAATTCATCAAAACTGACTGAAGTAATTAAATTAATATTAATAATATTACACGCGCACAGCTGATTTCCAGTAGTATCTAGTATCACTTTAAGTTTTACAAGTGGTTTAAAGAGGTAAGAGGTTTTTTGGTAATCTTTGTCCGCTCTCTCCCGAATCAGCTGAACCCCTCGGCCAGCAGCCGAAATCCTCACTTCTTTTTGTCTCCTTACTTTTAACCACCTGACATGGATAAAGTAATTCTTAGCATTATATTTTCTTTCCCTGAAATAGCCAATGTAACAAAAAAAATTCTTCATATAATAGTTTTTTTAATGACATAAGCCAAAGTGTCCCTCTTTTTAGTATTTGCGTGACTGATCAGAAAATATCATTTAGTATTCTTTCCTTGAATGAAGCCCTCACTCTTCGGTAGGAAAGGGGCTCGTTACCTTGAATGATCTTGCGCATTCATTAGGATCATTCAAAAATTTATGAAATTGAATTAAAATACCAAATGTTATTAATTCGTTTATCAAATGGAGGTGCGTGTTTTGATATAAAAACGAAAACAGAAAATCCTCCAGAAATTAAGGCCCAAAGAAAACCATATTTTATCATAACCCTAGCAAAGATTTAAAAAAAATGGGTATCAAGTATTGGATGAAGTGATAAAATTGGTTGAATTTCATTGCAAAAAGTTTAGTTTAATTATATTGTTACAAAATTTTTAAATTGGTTGAACTTAATTGCAAGAAGTTTAGTTTAAATTGTTACAAATTTTTTTTCTACAAATACCGCCAATCAATCATAATAACGAAGTGCATTTAATCGCTAGTTCAGCAGCTTACTTGCTGTCTAATCCTCCAAATTTGTACTTGTCGGCGACTCCGACTACTCTCACACGACTTCCCTGCAGCTTCAGAGTGCCTGTCTTTTATAATTCCGGGAGGCGGGGCTAGAATCTTCCAGACCAATCAGGGTGTACCTGGGTGTATCTCGGGTCTTAGTGGATGGATCGTGAAAATTCTCGAACTTTCCAGTATTATCCATTTAGTCGCCAACCTCATCAAATTCATCGCGAAGTCGTCAAATGGTCGCCAAGCTCTGAGATCATTGACGCGGCACCCGCTTAGCACGCACAGGACAGATCTTACAACGATTTTTTCCACGATGGCACTATTCGTGCCGGGTAGCAAAATTACAGATTTGTAACAGTTTTTTTTTATTTATTTAACAATAACCTAATATAAATAATATAACATAATAATATAAACAATTTAGTTTAATTGTATTAGTATCCTATTTTAAAGAAATATTAGGGCTATTTAGGGCGGACCTCATTATTTTAAACCGCGGTGAGATGGCGAGGACGACACCTCAACTGGCACCCCTTCTCCACACCACGCCACACCAGCAGGAAGACGTTTGGCCTGGACGAATTTAACGTGCACCAGACCCTCATACACGACGGTTGTTCGGTGAAATCGGGTCATGAACCTGAAACCCTCCGGTTCTGCAGCCGAGACCTTACTACCAGGCCACCGCACCCCTTAATTGCAAGAAAGCGTTGCATTTGAAATTAAAGTCAATTTATTCAGAAATTAGATTTGTATCTTTAAATTTTTCCTCTTTGTGATGTAATGTAAATCTTTTCCAAGCAACAATTATATTACGCAACGCAGTATACAAATACAGAAGTTTGATTCAATTTTTGTTATTTATCTAATGTCTTAATAGTTAATTTTGAAAATCAAAATAGCGCAGTTGTTCTAAAAATAAATGGAGAATGATACATAAAAATTTCATGTCATTGCTGTTCCGTACTTTGGAGACGTTCTTAAACAAACACGTGTATTTTTTTTTATTTATATATATAGATTTGGATACTGAGGCTATAATAAATCATTTTCTCATCCAAAGTTAACATATTTCTTTGTCAAACATCCTGAACCCAAAATTAGTTTCAAAGTAACAAAGAGAGATATTTCTTTAGAGTATCTGACATGTGTAACATTAAAATATCTGAAATTCTCAAATTGGACTATCAAGATACTTCTAAATTTGTATGGTTAATATATATCTAATACAAGTTTCGCTTTATACGATAATTGAGTACGAAATATAAACATACATAAATGAATATATTAAATAACTATGCGTATCTCAACATTCATAGCTAAAAATAAAATATCAGATTATTGGAAAGTTTCTGTTACAATGAAAATTGCGAAGGCTAAAAATAAGAATGAGAATTAAAGGCTAAAAATAAGAATGTGCTACATTTTTGAATAATATAAAGAGTATAACAATGTATAACTGTCTATTTGCCTTTTACAAAAACCAACAAAATGATCTAAACGCGAAATTATATAGTTTTTTCCCTTCATATTTATTACATAACAAAACTGAATTTATTTTTTTCTGTAAAACGCTGCAACTTCCTTTCTTTGTTCATTTAAATATGATTAAAAAATGTTAAAATGAAATATTCCTTTATGTAACATATGAATGTGTCTTTTTAATCTGCAGGATGGATGGATATATGGTCAGAAACTATATTTTACGTGGCCGAATCGCAGAAACTTTTGAAGTTTTTAGCATCGATTTATTCAATGCGAGATGCATATTATGTACAATAAGCTATGATGAAATTGACGTCCGTTTACATCGATACAAGAGCAGAAGTGAACAATATTTTCACCTTAGATCATTTTACAATGAGATTTTAATGAGGATTTATATTTTAATATTTAATATATTTTAACATAATATAATAATTAATATATTTTAATATATTCATTATATAGATTTCAAACAATTTTAAAACTGACGTAGAAAAATTATAAGAATGGAGTAATAAATTTCAAAGTTTTCGAAAGCTTCTTAAGTGTTTGTGAAAAAGAGTTCGAATATGAAATATTTTTTTCTTCTGAAATATCCGTTTCATGAACTGCATAAATTTATAGAAAACATTTTCTAAAAAGAGTTAAAATATATAATTTTATCGCCTTTGTTATAAAAAAAAGCTTGTGTGAAAGCGAATTCGTAATTCTGAAAAAGATGTATGAATTCGAAAAAGATCAACAATCAACAATTAAAAAGAGAGCGAGTTGATTTTTTTTAAACAACAGTGAATTCAATCTTTTTCGACATTGGTTTAAAAGTATAATAGCTTTTATTATTAAAAATGTAATCCTCTATCAAGAATGCTTTGTGTACGGAGGAGAGAGATTCAAAAAAGAAGATATAAATATAAATTCAAAAACGTGGATTTGTTTTGATTCTTCCTGGATCTAACAAAATGATAAGATAGCGGACAATTCTAACATAACGATAGCAAGAACTTGCACATAAAAGAAACTTTACACTGAAAGATCATATTCTAATACTACAGAAGTTCTTATATAAAAGAATCAGATTAATATTTTTTTTAAAAAATTGAATTAAACTAGAAATTGAAAAAACTAGATAGTCCGAATAATTTTTTTTTCAAGAAAGAACAAATAATTTAAAATTGAGCTTGTCGCGGCCAATCCTTTAAGTATGCTTTCTTTACGTTCATCAACAATAACAGATAACAAATTTACCTTTGAGAGCTCTTATAAAATATGAGCAGAATTGTTTTCATTGCAAATTGATATTCCGCGGGAAAAAACGCGAACAAAAATTATGAGAGAGGACCTGAAGACAAAAGAAAGGATTCAGGCAAGGATTGGATATTTCCAACCTTCTGGTGACGGCTTGGAATGCCAGTTCATGGAATTATTCCTCAAACAAGAATGATTTATTGGCGACCGAGTTGAGGTAAATAAGGATTATGCAAACGATTAACCGAGTTTCGACACTTACCTACCGTCACGTGAAATCTAGATAAATTTATTCATTATTTATATCCAAAAAACTCTTTTTTTTTGAAAATGATTCAAAATTGTTATTTAGAATAAAGAATTCCCAACACGAAAATAATATCGATAATGGCGGAAAATATAAAACTTAATAAATATAAGGATAAAAATGAATGAAGGTAAAAATAAGATTTTGTTTCCCCAAATTCGTTTGGAAAATGAGTGTTTCAAGTTCGAAAGCGCATTGGTTGGCAATAAACGAATGTCTAGAACAACATGTTGAAGTAATAAAATATCTAATTTCACTAGCACAGAACTTAAGGAATGAATATGTTCTATCTAAATATCTCAGCACAGAATCTATGGAATGGATATATTCGTCTCTCAGCACAGAATCTATGGAATGAATATATTCGTCTCTCAGCACAGAATCTATGGAATGAATATATTCGTGTCTCAGCACAGAATCTATGGAATGTATATATTCGTCTCTCAGCACAGTAGTACTTAAGGAATGAATATATTCATCTCTCAGCACAGTACTTATAGAAAGAATATATTTGGCTCTAAGCACAGAATTTATGGAATGAATATATTCGTCTCTCAGCACAGTTCTTATGGAATGAATATATTCGTCTCTCAGCACAAAACTTATGGAATGAATATATTCTCCTCTACGCACAGAACTTAAGGAATGAATATATTCGTCTCTTAACACAGAACTTATGGAAATAAATATATTCTTCTCTTAGAACAGAATTTATGGAATTAATATATTCGTATCTTAGTACGAAATTCATGGAATAAATATATTCGTCTCTTATGTTCATATCAATCACAAATATCACAATAGTCTCGGCGTAGCTTCAAACAGGAATTCACATTTGTCTTCAATTAAACTTGATTTTATAAAACTCAGCTTCATGAAACGAACTCAAATTGTAATTGTAATCTTCTCTTTAAATACTTGATTGCCACGATGATTAATTATTATTATAAGTTAATGCTAGATTATTTCAATACCGTTTACATTTATATTGCTTTATACGTGACTTGCATTTATAAGACGAATTTATGCAAATTCAAACACATCTCGATTTGATCAGAAAAGTATTTAATTTGCTTTTTGATCAAAAATCAACTTCATTTTACATGTAATATGATATTATTTATCTTTCAGCATGGGAACTAATCATTATTTTTCCATTAATCTTGTCCTCTTGACTTTCACATATTTGGACTTCTCTTTTTCATCTCATGAAATATAAATAGGTTAATGCTCTGATATGTTTACTTCAACAGTTTCAGTTGTTTTATATAGCGTTAATAAGATAACAATATTTAGAAATAAAATTCAAAATGTATTTAAGAAATAAATATTTATTTCACCGGATTTTGTAAAATGGTTTCATAAAATATGGTTTAAAAAGTGAATAATGTTTATAACATTTTAAATAATTAGATACTTTATACCAACAAAATTTACTGCAAAGCAGATTATTAACTTATTCATATTTATTATTGAAATTTCAATTGTAATATATTTAGATACACTTATGATTTATATGCAAGTCCATGTATGTTTTAAACGCAATAAAAGAGAAATAATAGTAATTTCTCTTTTATTGTTCTTAGTAATTAGAATAATAGTAATTTCTTCTTATTTCTTTTATAAATTGACATTTATTTTTTTAATGCATTTTACATTAATTTAATTTATTTTTAAAATATTTTTATGTTTTCAAATTTATATAAATTATTTATACAGGGTTAGTAAGAAATAAGTTACCCACTTCAGAGGGCTTTAAAATGCTTTCTATTGGTCTAAATAAGATAAAACAGATTACAAATGATGAGCTTTACATTTATTAATTAAAACAATTTAGTACAAAAATTCACCAATAGATGGTTACTATAATACAAATGACATTTATTTACATATATTGAAATTGTGAAACATAATTTGCGTTACAGCGCATGTCTATTACCCTTTTTCTTTGGATAAAAAGGAAGCGTATTCTGCACGATTATTAGTTTCTTCTTTGTTCTTCATGCCTACTTTGCAAGAAAAAGCGCTATTGGTCAAATTGTTCTACCAGAACCAACAAAACTCCGTTGCAGCTCTAAAGGAACTTCATCGTATGAGTTAGATACGAAGAAGTCCAATGTCATCAGGTGCGCTACGCAAAATGATACAGGAATTTGAAAAAATATGGACAACTTGGCATTCTTCTAGGTAGAGGAAGAAAAAAAATCCCGTCTTCCAGCGTCGAAAATGTTGCGACCGCGCTCGTTCAAGCAAGCAGTCAGTCGCCGCATAATAGTGCGAGTTTTCCAGTTGTTTCCCGTGTTCTGGATATGCCGTATTCAACTGTACGAAAAATCGTACGGCAGATTATACATTTTTATCCATACAAAATCAAATCTGTGCACCTGTTGCAGGACTGGGACTTAGAGGACCGTAAAACTTTTGCACTTGAGTTTCTTGCACGAATGGTGGTTGACACAACTTGGCCATGGAACATTCTGTGGAGTGATGAGACCCACTTTGCCTCACTGGGCAAGTTAACGCTCACAACTGTCGAATTTGAGCAGAGGAACAACCCTTGCAAAATGAAAAAATGACAGTATGATGTGGTTTTACAGCTTCCTTTATCATTGGACCGTATTTGTTTGTTCAAATAGAATCCAAACTTGTTCCGTCACAGAACAACGGTACCATGATATAACGGTACCATGAACTCTTCTATAGTGTGGATGCCTTCAAGACATTTTCATGCAGGATGGTGCATCAACTCATATTGATCGTTGTGTAAAGCGATTGTTAATACAGCATTTCACAGAAGCACGAGTAATTGGCCGTCATTTTCCAATAGCATGACCTCCGTGCTCGCCTGACACACTTCTTGCGACTTTTCGTTGTGCGGTTATTTGAAGAACAGTATCTATCATCAAAGGTTATCATCTCTACCAGATCTGAAAAACAACATTCGACGCCCTATTCTTAATATTCCGGCAGATTCACTCCGGTCATCTATAGAAAATATGGTTCTCCGATTAGAGCATATTGTTGAAAATGAAGGAGGGACATAGTAAGCAATTTTAATTTAACTTTACGTAACAATTATAAACCATATTGAATGGTTTTATGTGTATTACAACGCCATCCACCGGTGATTTTTTGTACTAATTTTTTTTAATTATTTAATAAATGTAAAGCGCATTATTTCAATAATCTCATTCAATTTTATCGCATTTTAGAGCCCTCTGAAGTGGATAACTTATTTCTTGCTAACCTTGTATTTAACAAGAGGTGTTTTTCTCACATTAAAAAGGGATTTTAGTAGCAATTACTTCGCTTGATAACGAAATAATGATGAACTGATGACTTAGAAGATAGAAATTGCTCATTATTACGTAGTGATAAAAAGAATGTAATAAATTCAGCATTAACAAGTTCGATACAAGAAAAAGATATACAACAAAAGCGACCGATCTTGCTATATCCAGCTACTGGATTCAATATGTCAGATTCTTGCAAAGTGATATTAAGAAATAAATGCCACGATTAGAATATCGAACATAGCTGTCTTTGATCTTTTAATTTTAAAACAGAGAAGCCAAATAAATAAATAAAATCTGTAAACAGAAAGGAAATTTGTAGGCACGAGAAATAATGAAAATGCACCAGTAAAGCACAGAATTGCTATGAACCAACCATTGAAGAAGGACAGCTAAATCAAGGAGGACAATTGCCAAGATTTATGGATGACAAAATGCTTCGAAATGCCAGTTACAGGATAAAACTGAAAGACTAGAGTAATATGCATAAAATGCACTATGTGTATAATAAGGAATAATTTTTCCGAGATATATCATTCAAAATTTCTATTTGAGTTTGAAAAATTAATTTTTTAAACTAGTAATTTTTTAATAATTTTTTTCGTAAATACATATTAAATATAATTTAAACGTTTATTATTGCCTTTAATATTTCATTGTATATATTTTAAACACATTTAAAATCAATTTTTAGTTTTTTTAATCATTCGGATATTTTCTGGTTTCTACTTCCGTTGAAGTCTGCCGTCCACAAATGGAAATGGAACTTTAAATTACTAGCCCGTTAAAAAAAAATGATTTTTTTTTCTTCTGTTATATATAATGTCACAACATATGCATAAAATTCGCAAAAACGAATTAATATTGTTATAATAAATTCGGATCTGATGGGAATGCTTTTATCGATTATATCGATGATCGGATTATATGGGAATGCTTTCATCGAAAGTCCATTTCACTTTCTCCTTACATTTTTATGCCTTCCAAAGAAAGCTAAGTGAATTCCTTACAAAAATTCCTGTTAGGCCGATGGAGGGTTAAAAAAATTATGATGCTGAACTCAATTTTTGAATTAAGCATGTTAATTTTCCCAACCATATATGAACATATCAAAATATTTTCGTATCAGACGAAAATACCAAACATAAAATCAATTAAGATATTCGCACGTTTTGAAAATAACATGCTGCGTGCTTTAGGTTTGACAATTCAAGTTCACAACCATCACCTAAATCAAAATTGCGTCACTGGCAGAACTCTGTTTACTCGCGGTGTGTAGAAGAAAATCGGCCAAGGCTTTAGGGCATTCACCCTGACTTTCCGCTAGGCGCAGAATATCGGCGAACACTCGATCGCGGAGGGTTTCATAAGCGATAATTAACGCCCTCTTCCTAAGGCTGAAATGAAGTTTCCAGAACATTCTTTTAACAATGACTGATTTCATTTGAGGGATATATATACCCAGTAGCCAAGGCTTGACACATTACTTTGATAAGAAAATATTTTTACACTTAGTGTTGGAGTAAAGGTTCAAGGAGACTAGAGGTCCTTAAGAGACAAAATAATTGGGGTCTATTTCTCATAAAAATGACAGAAAAAAGCAGGTTCGAGATTTTTTTTTTGACCTTCTAGGTGAAAGCATACAATATGGAAGAGAGTCAACAGGGTATTCATATCATTGACAAACTTATATTGATGCAGATGTTGACCTTTTAATATTTGGGATCCAAGCTTTGTTAGAAATTTCAAAGGGCCGCTCCTTTAAATAATTTTAAAGTTTCATTCTTTAAATAAATGGTAGAATTTTTAATCTATTAATTAACTTGATTTCTTTCATATTTTTCAATATCCTGTTTGTAAACATTTATGTCAATTTTTCATTTATTTCCTGATATTTTTAAATTGGAAATTTGCCATGACCTTAGTAAATATATGCATAAGAAACCAAACAATTTAAATGTTAGAAGAAAAGGAATTACAGAATAAAGCAAATTAACACTATAAATAAATAAAATAACACAGACAAACAATACAGTAAAAATACTGGCATTTTAATACAGAATTATAGAATAAGTTTCGAAATTTTATAAGATGTGTACTAACAAAGACAATTATTAATCTAACATTTTCAGAACTTGATTTTAAATTAATCAATTAATTTTAATTACATTTTAACTTAAATAAATAAAACAATCTGGATATAAATTTCAGATAAAACCAATTTCAATAACCATAACGTTTATGAATATGAATTAAAAATAAAAATCCAAAAAAGAAAAGACATTCCAACGTTTTAAAGAACCCGATTTCATTAATTTACCAAAATACAGACAAATTTTCATTAAAAAAAAACCTTCTCAGAATAAAATTATAAAATGTTGAGGCTCTGTAAATTGTAGTAAGAAAGAAATACCACAATAAATATCACAATGAAAAATATTTTTAAATATTCATTTAATATATATTCGTTAAATATTCATTAAAAATTACAAAAAAAATCAATTTAAAAATCAGGTCGCTAAAATTTTAATTTATTTGGAAAATTTTTCGAATTCTTTCATTTTTGTAATTTTGCTTCGGCCTTCAGATTTTGATTTCCTAAAAATCTTGTCTGCAAGATGGAAAGCGAAGGCAAATAAGTTTTTATTTTCTCAAATATGAAGCATATAAAGCGAAATCATTGTAAACGTCGAACATTTCTAACTCTACATTTTGAAAATGCTCGGCATTCTCCATGAGACCACAATTTTTTTTTTAATATACGCATGTCTATGAACACGCTAACTCAAATATTATTTGAATTAAATGGATGATATTTTATATATGACCTCTATTCAAAATTTGCAAATTTCTATCAAATTTTAAACGAAATCCATTCAAAGGAAATCTGTTTGTCTGGCTCTTCATCAGTTAACACAATAATTACAAAACGAAGAGAGCCAAACAAATAACATTTGGTACATAGATTTAACAAGCAAGATATAAGTGAATATCAAATTTGATATTAAATCTAACATGCAGGTGACTGTCTATCGGTCTGTATTTTCACAAATATGCATGAATAAGATAATTTAAAAACGCAATAACAAATATATGAAATTTAGAATAAGACTTTTCTGACTACGATTGTAGTTTTATGTCAAATTTTAGTTTCAAATGGTCGGAGGGGGGGGATGCCCATTCGGTTATTAGATATTTATATATTAATATCATCTACCAATTAATAGCAAAAAATAACACTCTAATAGGCTGTTTCGTATTCATTGTCCGTTAACGTCATATGGTGAATAAGTTTAGTTTAGTTTAGTTTAGTTTAGTTATATAAATTCCCATTGTAAAGCAACACTAGGGCAATTTTGGGACGGACCTCGTAATTTTGAACCATGGGCAGATGACGAGGACGACACCTGAGCTGGCACCCCCCTCTCCACACCAGAACACACCATCGGGATGATGTTTGGTCCTGACAGATTTAATATCCCCCTTACACGATGGTTCTTCGGTGGAATCGTGTCTCGACCCTGAAACCCTACGGCTCACAAGCCGAGAACTTACCACCAGGCCACCACGACCCATATATGGTCAATAAGACACAAATACATTTATTAAAGAAAATGCGATAATGATTCGGGGAGATCACTTCAGCAAATTATTCTAATTAAGTGTAACCATTACATGTATTCGATAGTTTTCTGTACTAACCAGTTTTAAACTATAACCCTGTGGTCTCAAAAGTGGGATTATACCGTGTGGCCACAGTAAAGTAAGGTGAAATGTAAATAACAAAGATAAAACATGTACATTTGAACATGTACATCTACGATTAATGTTAACGACTTAATTTCTAAGGGGTAAAAGATATCAAAAAATTTTTAAATAAAAGTTGTACAATATAATGAGGGAATTATTATCCCAATTTAAATATTTTTCTATCTTCTGTAATTAAGGATTTATATCCGAATCTTTATACTATTCTATTCACCATTTTTTCCCACCATTCCACTATTTCTATTTTGCCCCACTCTCCACTCTTTGAGCTGGATGATCCCCGTCTCTGAATTAAACTACCTAAAAGGAAAGTGCCTTAAATTCGTCCTACTTCTTTTGGGGGGGATAAGAAAAAGAACTGTCAGATTCAGAATTATTGCCCTTTACATTGATTCAGTTTTGAAGGTAATAGCAGCAAACAATATTTCTAGCAAAGTAGGAAAATTTTCACTGAATAAATATGCTGTTTGTCAAGGAAAATGTATTAACATGAGGGGTTTTTTTTTGTATATTTTGTTTTAGAAATAACGCCATTTCTTTGGAGAAAAAGAAAGGATACAACCTACTCACATAAATGTTTTTGAGGTATGCCTTTTGCATGTCTACGAATGTACAGACAGACAAACAGACCTTTGATGGATTTGGTTAAATTTTGATGCTGACTAAATTTTAAATGTTAAATATATACCAAATTTAATTCAACTAGCTTTTCACATTTTGTAGTTATCATGCTCATGCACTCAAACAACCATACTTCCAGTAAATAGATTTCATTCAAAGTTTGATTGAAATCCACAAATTTGGTAGAAAGACCACGCACCACATTTCATCCGTCTAGATCAAGGCGTTTTAGAATTATCTTCTTTAGATACATACATACATCAATACAAAAATGTATTTCTTTTTTAAACCGCGAGGATCTGAAAGTGAAGATTCTCCAATTTCTCGAGCTCGAATTGCTTAATGATTATTATATTCCCTACCGTAAGTAAGAAAGTAAAAAAAAAAAATAACAATGAAATTTTGTGACATTTTACTGTCATATAACTAATGAACTAACTTACTTTAACAGCATTCTTATCTTAAATATATATTAAGAATAATTATAGCCTTATCTTGGACGAAATTTGAAATAAGCGATTATATTTTCATTCTATTCCAATTTTATATTTTAAAAAATACCTCATGAAGTGTGATTAGGAATGGCATTGAAATTATTTCCTTCCTGGAGAGTTAATTGTATAAATGATAAATTGCTAGTTTTTATCATAAATGCGAAGGTATTTCAATTCTTTTATCATTTATATTGGATTCAACTAACGTTATTACAAACAAAAAAATAATAATAATTCGAAACCAAAAAAATAAATCCAACAAAAGTTTTTTTTATAGCTTTGAATGAGCAATTCGTGTATATATATAAATTTATTTCGTGTATCTCAGAAACGGCTCTAACGGTTTGGATCAAATTTGATATTTAGATAAGGTTTCGCTTTTAAAGTTTATCTGTATAGGTATCTTTCTTAAAAAAACGAGAGTTTACAAAAAGAAGCATTTTTTTTGTAGCTAACTATAAGAATAAGTATATTCAACTTCTGCTTCGAAGTGTGGGCAATGCAGTATAGTGGTCAGAACAAAATGAATAACTCGTGTATTCCTGGTTCTCGGCTCAAGTTGCACTTTCTGCTTTTTTTTTATTCATATATTTATATATAATATTTTTACTTTTTAAGTTTATCTATATAGGTGTCTTTCCTGAAAAATCCCGATTTTATACAAAAAAAATTATAACTAAATATTACAGTAGTTTTCTATCTACTCTCATGCTGACAATGTCATATAGGGTCCGATTTCATATGTAAAACTGAGTGTAAGTTCAAAAATATAAATAATGATAGAGAAATTGTAATATAGCAGATTGTTTCGAATAACATGTTAAACTAAGTGCATTCATGATTTTTTTTATTTAAATGACAAATTCATGTGTAGATAAGATTGAAAAATATTCATACGTAATCAGTATGTGATTCGTACCTAAATATTTACTTTGAAAAAATACAATTCTACAAAAAATAAATGACGAACTATACTAAGTTTTCCAGATATTTTAACAAATTCAAGCCGTTTATCTCTTAATCTCTTAAACAATTCTAAACCTTTAAGGAGACTTGATACCCTGGAATCGTTTCTGTGTTCAAAATTATCTTTGAATTCATTGAAAGTATCGAAACGATAGAATAAATATTTAGTGAGATTTGATATCATTTTGACAGACATACTATATACGCGGGCAACGCCCTTTTCGACTGTTTATGCTTTAAATTTATTAATTTTGAAAATGTTGTTGTTTGGTCATTGTTTGTTCATAACTTTAATTATTCACTTGTGTTACAACATTGATCTCTGCCCTAAATTGCGGACAATTTAAAAATATTATTGAGGCTTCAACATTATATTTTGCTTATTTTAATTTAGATGCTTATTTTATTACAAATGAAAGGAATTGGAAGAAATTCAAATCTAATGTTTTTAATGGGACAATTTCAAAAAAAAATTATGAAATTGAAAAGCTTATAATTTAAAAGAAATAAATTTCGCATTAACTGGTTAAAAGATGGTCTTTCCCTGGAAAAACAACGGAAGTGTAGCTACTGCTATTAATTTTCTTAGACACTAATAAAATATGGCGTACTTTGGGCGTACACTTCAAAATACCCCCTACTTCTTACCCTGTGCTGATTAGATCCAAAATTTGACACAGATTTGCACTGTCACTGAAAAGAACATATTTCGTTCTTTTTCTTTTTGTGGGCTATATACTATATTGATTGAAATCATTTGAATATCATGTAAATTTTACTATGTATGTGCTCCAGACAAGATACATCCGACCAGCACGAACGAGTGGAGTAAATCCTCCAAATCGAACATTTTTACAAAAATCCACCTGTAACATTTGCGTTACTCTATCTTCTCTTTTGGATAATAGATGGCGATGCCTGATTAGGTACGCATCCCATAGTGCATTGCGATTGTAATTAAAAGATGAAATGCTGTTTTGTAAGAGATGGTTACAGTAAGATGATATTTTATATATTATATATATATATATATATATATATATAATATATATAATTAAAGCATTTATTTATGTGAAGCAGAATGCAGTTTGAAGACAGTGAAGAGACTTGCTATTTCGTGACGTCGTTTTATTTCATTTTTAAGAAGCAGGCATATGTACAAGCGATGAGCACACAGAAAAGGAATGAGGAAAAAGCTCTTTGACATTTTATCCCTGGTCTTATATAACCTATGATTTTGATAGGGAAAACATTTCTTCATAGTGCTAATAAATTAATAAGATTCTGATAGGGATTTTTGACGCATGTCAATCACATGTAAGGGAAACACAGGGATCTTTTAAAAAAGAATTTGCCTCATCAGCGGTATTTTGCGTCTTCACGTGGAGTGTGGGAAAGTTAGACTTTTCGCTGATTCTGCAATTTAACAAAGCTTCTCTTGAATTAATTAAGTAGAGACAGTGGAATTGGATCACGAAATAAGAGAATATTTTAGAATAAAGTTACTATGGACTAAATTAAGATAAAATCTTGAAAATTAATTAAATTGAAATTAGAGTTAAAATATCATTACATATATATATATATGTACAGAGAGGTGACTGCAGACCATATACTGAATTTAATTTTCGTCGTTTTGTTTACCGATTATCGTATGTCATACTTGCAAGTAATCAAACAGACAAACAGTAAATGCTTTAATGGATAGATTAGTATGCTAATTTTATTTTCTTAAATATAATAATTTCACGGATCTAATTACTTTCCTTTTTGAGTTATCTCTATATGCTCGTAAACAAGAACTCCCATAATTAGATCTTCACCCAATTTTTTTTAGAAATTTGCAGACGATGAAGAATCCATATATTAAATTCCATGAAATATTTTGTTGTGCCTCTGAATTATTGTGTACATAAATAGAAATCGGTGTAAAAATCATTTTTGAAAAAACATATTTTCAGTTATTGCAGAAAAAACCCAAAATTCAGTTTCAACATGTTCTATTTTTTAATAATTAGACAATTTACTTCCACATTTCAATTCATTTTTAATTTGTTCAACATAATATTTTTTTCCCAAATTTTTATATTAGTAACTTTGGAAAAATTCATATACTTTTTCTTCATTTAATATTTATATATCAGGAAAAAAAGTGACTTATAGTAAATTTAAAAAAAAATTCTTAAAAATCTATGATTATTAATTAAAGGTATCCTTACATACAGATAAATGCATTTATTATTATATTTTACAAAGAAATCATAAACTTCAAACAAATTTAGTGCCAAAATTATCATTTTATAATGCTGAGACTATTGAGTGGAATATAATACAATCAATTAAATGAATAATGTCTCCGTATATAATTATTTAATAAATAATTTAATTTTAAAATATTTAATAATATTTTTAATATTTCAAGGTAAACACATATTATAATCTAAATATATTACATTTCAAATAATTTGTGTTTTTTATAAATATTTAACAATTAAGATACCAGCATCCTTTTAATTGACAGACACCTTTACAGCTCAGAATCTGCCTTGTTCTGCCTTGTTGGATATCTGTTGAGCGTGCTTAAAGTCTTACAATCCTTAACAAATGCCTCTTTCAAAAATTCAAAACTTTTAAATTAATAAACGAATGCAAATACTCACTACGAATAGCCCATTCTTGCATATTTCTAAAACTCATGACAAATTCTATCAAAGATCCTTGGCAGTTAGAAGATATATTCATCTTTTCGGACATCTGGTAAAGGGCACGCAAATTCTTGGACAAAAACCAGTTCACTAAATGCTGAAATTGTTTCTTTAGCATTGGCCAGTTAAATGTGCTTTTGTCATCCTCTGGATTTTTAAGTCCAAAATATGAATCATTTGAACTTGAATTAGAAGTATGGGCTTTAAATACAAGGAATATTAAAACTATGCATACTTTTAGAAGTATATTTGATGTTTTGTCTTCAAAACGCATAATGGTTTTAGTTTTCGGTTAGTCAAACTTCCTTCTTGATTTCTGTTTGCTAACTGCCTCTGACGAAGCTACCTGACAAATGCTAAATACCGTGGAACAGAAATAATATGATTTTTAACCGAATTATATAAAGGTAATAGGTTCGGAAAATTGAAGTCGAATTCAATATCCTGTTTCTCTCTTGACGGAGAATATCTTTTCAGATGAAATAAAATCTTCGGATGGTTTGTTTTGCTTATTTTTCGATGAAGGTCGTGCTTCGAATTACAATAAAATTAGTAAAAGGAAATTTAATCATCACATACCTGCAAGATTGTCTTACTTCAAAATAATAAATATTAGACATCATTTCTTTATCTTTTACATTTATATAGTCAGAAATGGAAACGATTACTGACAGGAAGCAATAAAAAAATCGTTTTTAAATAATTATATAAACAGTGAAAATGACAAAACAGTAAGAATGAAAGCGCAAATAGTTTAAGCATCAAAAGAATTGTAATCGTTTGGTATAAATTAAAAAGAGTCTAATGAAATGATTTTTAGAGATAAAAGGATTAGTTTAATATTACTAACGCCCATTTCTGAAGTAAAATCAGGGGTATTTGGAGACAGACCACATTATTTTAATACTTAATCAAATCACGCGGGATTATTTGTCACAGAGATATGTTATGATAGTTTTTTGCTTTTATGAAATAGTGTGGAGAACTATGGGGTAAAAGCGTTAGAATTTGATTACTAGTATTTGGCTTTATCTATCATAAATCACCTCGCCCTAATAGATTAGATCTATTATCTGATTGATTATGCTTTTATTTAAAAAATCAATAAATTGATTGGCGGTTTTTAATGAATTTCTCGCCGCTATCGAATAATATTTGGATGTTGTCCTACTACGAAAGTAAGGTTGTAGTATCCTCGTGGCAATCTCGTCTTTGTTGGTTTCAGACCAGATTCAATAGAAGGCCTGTCTCGTATATTGACCTAGAGCAATTTATATTTATCGAAAGTCAAAATTTCACTGATGTAATGTACACATACAAAGAGAGAAATGTACCATCAAGTACCGTCCTTAGCATCTAATTATGGTTCGAAAAGATGAAATGTTACTTAAATAATCTTCTTGTAATAAAACGAGACATTAAACTAACCAAACTAAACTAAATCTTCAAGAAAATCCCAAATGAATTCTTTGAACTTATATGAAGGTTCTAAATCAAACTTTGGTAAAAAGGACCTACGATCTTTACGGAGGCGCCTATCTTCATTCATAAATTAAATTAGGCTAAAAGTCATAAGCAGCAACAACATATTTTATC
The DNA here is from genome assembly GCA_026543865.1 of Argiope aurantia. NCBI lineage: Eukaryota > Metazoa > Arthropoda > Arachnida > Araneae > Araneidae > Argiope > Argiope aurantia. The sequence goes on along the minus strand of JAPMOR010033110.1, from coordinate 337,210 downwards.
ACTTGCTGTATGCCATAGATATAGAATAACAAATATAAAATATATTAATTTCTGACATTTTTACTTTTATGTATACCAAATATACTAAGTGTTAGTATTGTAATAGTTAAAAAAAATTCGTACTCATTTTTGGAATTAGTCTATCTGTCGCTCTGTCTGTGAACATGATGGTACAAAACCATTTTTAGCTAGAAGAATAAAATTTGATATATGAATTGTCCAGTAAATTTGTACTTGTCTATTAAATTTTGGAAGAAGAAATCGGTTTGAAAATTTCAATTCAAAGGAAGTTTTTCTGTCAGGGTAGTTCGAGTATAAACGAACACAATAATTACGATATAGAACTACATAAATAAAACTTGATACACAGGTTTACTATATAAAATTCATAAATAGCTTTTTAACGAATTCAATCAAGGTCTTGTCAATTCGTTACTCTGTATTTTTACATGTTAGTAATGAAAATAACTCAAAAACGCAATGACTTAAACAAATGAAATTTGGTATATCATCTTGTGGCTACAATTATAATTCCGTGTCGAATCTTGGATCAATAAATCGGAAAAAAGGAGTACAAAACACATATTTTTTATTCGGATACTTGTATGTAATAGAAATTGTAAGAATTCTTTCATTTTCGAAATGAACAAACAGAAAATATAATAGTCGCCAAAAGGTACGAACTTCTCAAGTTGAAAACATATTTTTGGAATTATATCTGCTTGTGTATAAATTTGTAAATTCAAAAACATTTTGTATACATGATAAATGAAATGTTATATGAGATTTTTGTAGATTAAATTAAATTTATAGATTTCTTTCAAATTTCAAACAAAATCCATTCAGAGAAAATTTGTTTTTCCGACTGACAGTACACGATAACTATAATACATAAGGAGCTTGACAAAAAATCCATATGACATTTGGTTACCATATGTGTAAGAATTGTTAGTCTTTCGGTATGCACGTTCGCATGAATTTAGGAGCAATAACACAAATAAATAAAATTTGCCACGTAATCTTATAATTACAATTGTAATTCCAAGTCAAATTTTGGTTTTAATCATTTGTATAATACCACCCAAAACACATATTTAGTTTTCTCTATAGCTCAAAACACCGACTCTCTTGAGTGGAATTCTGAAAATAAAAGACTTTGCGCTTCATTTCTTATTTCTAAAGTCAAAAAATTTTAGTGGCTGAACAGGAGAGGATATCTTTGTAAGAGAATTGTGGCAATGATTCTGAGATACCACTATTCATCATTTATGTCCTCTTTTTGCTATTATATGTCCTCTATATACAGTTTTGAAACTGCACTAACAATAGATGGTTCCCAGTTTACATTTAGAAATTATAAATTACATTTACATTAATAATTGTACTATACTAATCTCAAGTATGGGAAAAATAATTTTTAGAAGAATGCATACTATTTCTTTTTTTTTAAAAATGAAAAAAGATCCTTCTATCTTGTTTATTTTCAAAACTAGTATCTATATAAAGTTATAATCTAAAGTTAGAATTTAGTTTAAAATATTTGTATGATATTTAATATTTAATTAAACAATATTTCAGAAAATTTGTTACATTTTATAGTAACGATTCAATTAAAAAATGGTCCTAGTTTATTAAAAATCAGCATTATTTAAAATTTCCTGAAGCAAATTCACAGCTCTAAACTCATATGCACAAAAATAATCTTTTAAATCTATTTTCAGAACTAGAGCTTATTTATTAATTAATGCAAATTATTACTCATACATCATATACTCATTATTTATCCCATGAATAGTGAGTAGATAAAATGGCGAGTGAAAGCTTTTTGAGATTCAGTAGAATATCTGAGATGTTCTGAATTATTAATTATATTTACAAGTATAACAGTAAGTGTACCATGTTAATTCTAACTCAAAACATTTTATATATTATATATATTATAATATAATTAATAATAATAATTCAAATATAATTCATAGTTAAAAACATTTTTCAGATAATCGACTGTATCCCAAAAAACTATTCCCATGTATTTGGAATGAATAATGAATATAACCAGTGTTTGAATTTAATAATGTGAAAAATTTATTAGATAAACTCTAGTTTTAAAAATAAATCAGATAAAATTATTTTTGCACATATAAGAGTTGAGAGTTGTGAATTTGTTTCAAGAAATTTTTAAAAAATGCAGATTTTCAATAAATTAGAGCCATTTGTTAAATGAATCGTTAAAATAAAATGTAGCAAATTTTCTGAAATATTGCTTACATAAATACCATACGAATATTTTAATGACTAGACTATAAGTAAAGTGGGAAATAAGGAAATAACCCTCTGTGAGTCAATCCCGATGTTTTTGAGTCAATTCTTTCCCTTTTCTTATCTGTTTCAGATTCCTGTTGTTGTTATCGATACCACCGCAAAGAAATCACGACAACGTTGCTTTTCTATGCATCAAATTCACGTGACCACAAACACGTGGATATTTTGCAATAGTCATCAATCTACTATAGTGGCATTTCTTAGTGATATTGTTATTATTCAAAAATACGAAAGGTTCCCGTTGAAATGTTGTTCTAGAAAGGAAACTGTATGGGAAAAAATCACGATAGAAGTATTATGAAAGGTTCATCTACATATTTTTATTATGCATTATGAAGCTATTATCATTTATTTTTCGTGAAAGGGCAAAGTTAGAGCCGTCAAAAGAATGTTTGTCAGTAGATCAATATTTGTATCTCTAGCACGTGAATTGATTTCACATGATCCTTGTTTTATAATCAATATCGTAATTTTTGTTGAAACATAAGAGGGAATATGTGAAATATAAAAGACAAAACACACTATCTGATCCAAAGTATCCGGTTATTTTCGAATGTATACAATCTTTCCGAACTGCTCCAAAATCTTGATCATGTACAGAATATACTTGAACATTTATTACAATACAGAATCAGTCCCGAGAACAATTGGGGGACCAATCAGAAATTGTTGAAGAATTTATTTGGAGCACACGCTGTTTCACAGAAAACTGGACATGAGTTGCAATTTTCAGCAATAATTTTGTTTATTGTGTGAAATATTTATATGTATTTTCGTAAAAATAGCACATTTATTCGGAAAGATCTGAAAGATTTATAGCAAAATCCAAATTTGTTTAGCATTTTTTTTTGTTGTTGTTGTTGTTGTTGTTTATAACATGCATAGTTTATCTCAAATCCTACGAATCTTATACAATACATGAGACGAGTATTAGATTAAAATTTAATTTAAATATCTTGATTATCTTAAGAAATATGAATGGTCGTAATAAATAACACTTAAATATACTTGAGCAAAACATAGTATATTTTTTTCTTTCTCTATTTTAAACGAGACTCTCCAAGCAAAGTTAAACGGTCAGAAGTTTTGACAAATTGGTATTTTTTTAAATTTAAATTTTTGGATAACTATATTGAATTGCTTAAATTATGAAATAGGTCTGTATTTTTATAAATTGCCTAATTTAAATGTAATAAATTAGTTATATTAAATAGTAATAAATTATATTTCGTTATTCCTGTTACTTGTATAAGCATTAAAATTGCAGCTTAATACAAAATATAAAATTAAAAGCATCCGGTACCTTTATATTTTTCTTATCTTGCAGATGCGTCAGTTATTTACTTTGATAATCAAAACATAAAGGTATTTTAAAATTACTTAAAGCTTATGATATAATAAAAATATTTAATTTAATATTTTTTTACTTTTAAATTTGTGAAGATGTATTTGTCTTTATCTATTATAACTCAAGATTATCGGCATCTACATTTGCATACAGTCTTATTGAAGCAGATATTCTAATAACTAAGTAAATGTAATACAGCATATAGGAATTGGATCAATTGTACTTGATAAAGTGTTAATATTATTTTATCTTTCATAGTATTTGTATTTTTTACTATTTGGTAACTAGGAAAACAATGTTTTTTGATCAATTTGATTACGCCTCCCTTTAAGCCTACTGACCCTATGCAGCTATCTAGTTGTAAATCTACCACTGTATCGAAACTCGGGCAGATTTCAGAGGCTTTCTAGTTAATACAGCAGACAGCAAATATCATCTCAAGACCTATCTGATTGATTTGAGTATTTATGGTATTATGGTTTGAGTATTTGAGTAAACAAAATACATTTCGACATATTTTGTAACTTATTAAAGTAAAACAACTTACTTAATCAAAACATACTAAATTAAAAACAAATTTAAAAATCATTAATGACTTCCTTGGGCCTGTCTTGCAAAGCAAAGTTTTTCGAAGGAAGGCTTAATATTAGAAATAGCAACTCTGAGTTCTGTTTCTATATTTAGCCGAGATCTATATTTTGTCTTCAAAGAAGTCACAGCGGAAAATCCAGTTTCACAAAGGTAAGATGTTGAAAATGTTAATAGAATGCGAAATGCCATTGTTTTTAGTGGAGAAAAATCATCCTCTAATCCTGTCAAAATTCAAATAGTGATTTATTACTAAATTGTCTTTCAGTTTCCCCACTTGTCGTGAAGTTTATGAAATTTTCTTCATCATCAATTGAGATGGGGAGTCTTATGAAATGGATCCTTAACCCCCTCGTAACTTTCTATCAGTTTGTCGTCAGCAAGATAATACTTTTGAAAATTCTTTGCTAGCATGGCTAAATAATTTTCAATGATTACAAAAACAAATTTTACATGTTCCTCTTCAGCCTTGTTTTAGTACAATCATTCACATTTGCAAACATTGTGAATTTTCATTAACGAATTTTTCTACTTTCATATTCTTTTACCGTTATCTCCCTGTTTGGCTCTTATTTCAAATATAATATTGAAATTTTCTCCGCTTTCATTCACTTCATCTGTTAACCGCCCGATTGGCAAAATGCCAGATGTGGTTTATCGCCAACATTGGCTCCCTTTTACTCTTGCTTTGGCAGTTAGTTAAAAATAATTTAAAAACAGAATCCAAAATACTCAATATACATTATTGTTGTATGCATTTCATTGTAGGTGGGGGAGGGAGGCGATGAAAATTATGATTGAAAACTGGGCCGCGAATACTGAAAGGTTGAGAAACGCTGGGTTATGATGTAAAAAAGTTCTTCATATTCAAAAATATCAGAATACACCAAATACTTTGGGAATAGAGAATTTGTATGATATAAACTGTACTTCCACACAACAGTTAATAGTTAAAGATACAGTAATTATTCTATATTTCCATAAATACAAATTCATACATTTTTATTCGCTGATCCTCGTCTCAAAGTTCATATTTAAACTGCATTTTAGTTTGACTTATTTTTAATCAGCTGTCGATTGATAAATATGACATTCTGATTATTATATAGATTGCTCACAAGTGGATTTCATTGCGAGATAATAAAACGCAAATCTTCCTCTTATTTGATTTTTTCCATTGATAATAATGATAAAGCAGATTTTTTTATGTTTATTTAAATAGATCACCAAATCAAATTTCGAAATTGTTTTTCAAAAAAATCCTTTCTTTCAAAAGATTTGTTTAACTATACTGATAAAATAAGAAGAAAATAGGTATGAGATGGATTTTTTTTTCTTTACATTGATAGTTTTTGATAATGAAAAAGATAAAGCTAAAAAGATCATCAATTAATAAGATTACAATTTTTTTTCAAGGTATTGACTGTTAGATAAAAATATATTAAGGTGATTTTGATTAGTTTTTGCAATTGCTTATCATACAGATTGCCATTATATTTTCATTTTGTTTTTTTATATTTATGTATAATTTTGAAAATTCAAAAAAGTATTAATTGTGATGTTTTCATCAAATCCTTAGAAATGTGAGACTAAAATAAGTAGGAGTGGTCCCCCTGAAGCTTACCTGCATAAATTCAAATGAATCGATTTGTGTGTTATTAATCATATGCAAATATGACAAATAATAAATACAAAAGAGCGTATTAGAGAATATATGTGGCTATTAATCGCTTGGATAAGGTTAATAAGTAAATATCAGCAAACCGAACGCCTTTTAGTCGCCTTTTTTTCCAACCGATTCAACCAAAATTTGACAAAACTATAATAGTAACCATAAAAATCACATATCAATTTTCATACATTATAATCATTGCCTTTTTTTAGTAATAATATGTATATGCTTGTGAAAGCACAAATCGATAGACGGTGACTCTTAAATGCATTTGGTTCGAAATTTGATATATATTTACACTTAAGATGTTAAATCTTTGTACAAAATGTCTTCTATCTAAATGTCTTCATTTTGCAAAAAACATATAAACTTATACTTGGACAGCTGGACAGACATACTTCTTATGAATGAATTTCATTTCAAATTTGAAGTAGACTATATAAAAAATTTCAACCTTTTAACTCAAAACATTTTTAAGTTGTGTTCATAGACTTAATTCCAAAAAATTGCTTTTGGACTCGGGGAAATATGGAATGAGGAAATTCATTAAAATCTCAGTTCGAATTTTTCGACGATACTGCTACTTCTCTTTGTATGATCTTTTTTTATTATCAAATACGAAGCAGCAAAAATGATTTACGAAGATTTTAGTAAATTTCGTAAAAACGCCATCTTTCTTCATTTTCAAATATTCAACAATAAAGTAGTCCCTTAATAATCCGGCAAAAAAGATGCAGAAAAATACTTTATATTAAGGAAACGACAGGTTGGTGAAGGTGTCCTGAAAACACATTTTAATACCATGAGCAATGTTTATTCAGCAAAATATCCACAAAAAATATTATGCCTAGCAATACAAAATATAATTCTAAATTTAAGTAATAACCTATTATTTGTATCTTCGCTAAGTCAATAAATAGGATGCAATGAGTTATTTTCTTTTCAAAGCTTTCCCAATTGTCCTTCCGAATGCGCTGGGATACTGGCTTAATTTAATTTTATCATACAAACTTTCTATTGGGAAGCAACAGTAGGACTATTTTGGGGCATATAGGCAAATCTCTTAAATTTAAACTGCAGTCAAATAACGAGGAGAAGCAGCGGGTGGATGTTTGACCTCGTCGAATTTAACATGCATTTGACTAGCTTCCATGACGATTCTTCGGTGGAATTGGGAATGGTAGTTGGGATCCTTTCGATTCAAAAGCCGAGATCTTACCGCAAATCCATCGTAGCCCAGGTAGGCTACAGGTGAAATGGAGCTTGTTATAGTTTTATTTAATTATATTTACATTTCATTTCGGAGCAATACTAGAGCTATATCGTGAAGTAATTTAAACGGTGGTCAGATGATTGTTTTCTAAGCTTCCACACCACATTAACGGGAGGGCTTTTCTTTTACTCGCCATCGGAGTACAGTAAACAAGGCAACTACATGACATAAGGAGTTTGATAGATTTTACACAGTTTTAGCATCTAATAAAATGTAAATTTTTATCAAATTAAAGAGTTGACCATCTGTTGGCCTGTGCTTTCACATGCATGTAAATGCAGTAACTCAAAAACGCAACAACTTAATCCTTTATTAATCCTTAATCCTTATTACTTCAAAAAAAAGCATTTTTATTGGCTCTTGTGGGAAACAACTACAAATGCTTTACAAGGGTATTTTATCTATATCTTCGTATGCAGATGTCTGTGTGATAATGGAAGCAAATTAAATACTTTAATTATCATGCTATAAATCTATATAAAGGTAGGGGGAAATATTTTAAACTTTTTATTCCTTTTTAAAAACTTAGTATATTAAAAAAATTAAGTTAAATATTTATTTTAATCCACTTACCTGCCTCTCCTTTTGATAGCGGACTAGACAACTATATACTCACGCTTGCTAGAAATCTGTCAGTGCTTTCAACGTAGCAGTCGGCCACAACAAATCCTATCGATACTGCTTCGTTCAATGGTGGCGGGGTGGTTGGCTGTACATAAGAAGTGTTCCAGCTAGTATATAAGGCCCTACAAAGGGGGATAATGTGTATCAAAAGAACAGGTAATTTCATTTGAAGAAAATAAATTACCGGGAATACTTACACATTTTAAGTTTAGATTTCTTTGTGTTAGCTTTTGTGTATAATACAGTGATGAAAATTTAATATAAATTTTAGACCTATTTCCATTGACAGTTTCATAATAAGTTTCATTTATCCAGTTTGTTATACTTTATATCGTTTTCATAATATTATATATGAAAAGAGAGACGGAAAGAAATCAAAACTCGGGCGATTTGATCCAAAATTTTCACATATCTATATTTCTAATTATAAAACCATACGCGAAATTGCAGTCATTATTTACGTTTTTAAATTCTTCTATTGAAATCCCCACGTGTGAGCAGGTAGATGACCTTCCTGTGGGCGGATTTCATTGAAAATTGATGAAAATTTACTGTCAAGAATTAATAAAGCAAACAAAATTCCATTTGTCTAGCTCATTTCACATTTGAGTAATTATTTTCATAAACCTACAATCATAATAATGAAAACAATCATCGGTTTCGAAAAAGTCTAAATCATATAAGTTATTCAAACTTAAAAACTAGATTCGAGGATTCCAGCACTTATCCTTTCTTTTTATATAAACAGTTAAAATACAATTACATTAATTATTGAAAAGAAAATGGAGCATGGTTTTAATCCACAACTATGTCACTCTTATGAATTCGTCAATATTTTAAATAATGTTACAATTTATTTTGTCATTATTTAATTAGCAATTCACTGTATATCATTGGATAATTAACACTAATTCTTAAAATTCGGTTTGGAAATGAAAAAAAATTGATTAAAATCATTACCTTGTATTATCTTCATGAGAGAAAAAGAAATTCTTTGAAATCATTGACCAAAACATGACAATACTCTCTTCCGTACTTCCTCCTTTCTGTAGAGCCACGAAACCTCAACAAACTCCATTAGCCAGTGAAAAATGAAGAATTAATTTTTAAGACGCCACTATAATATACAAGTCATTTCTTTAGATTCTAAAATACGAGTAATTTTTCTCTTAACACTCGTAAAAGCCGGGTTAAAAAAATTAAATTATTTACACAAGCTGGTGAACTTGGATGCCATAGCATAAGGCAAACAGATATAATTAATGAAATATGCAATTTAATTATGACGTTCACGAATTAAAGACATTACAAACTTTTTTTTTATTTCAGTGTTTTGATTATAAGCGGATGAAAGTATTGTAGTAGTGCCATTTCTTTGAATAATAAAACAATTATGTCTTCCAGCTCTTTTTTAAGACAGACCCATATTGAAGAATGGCTAGTAAATCATATTATTATTCTTGATGCAATGTACTTATTCAAACTTAACTGAAAATCATATTGAACAATGGGCAACATAACCTCGAAAAGATAGGAAGGGTTTACAGTTGACATAATGGAAGCATCCAAAGCAGAAGCTGTATCAAAGCAGACTAAAAATGCTGGATTGTTTATGAATGCGGTAAGTTGTACTATTTCATAAATTTTATTTTTCTAACATTATGCACAATAATAAAAAATGTTAAGTATATTACTGAGGTTACTGTTTCTAGAAAAATCTTTAAATAACTTGGTGAATTAGCACTATATAATTATATGATGATGAGGATTTAGATGCTCAAAACACAAATTCTAAATTTTTATTTTTATGAATAAATATTAAAAAATATAAAAATTCATCTACAGATTTAAACAACTGGATTGATTTTTTCTCGAACTGATATCGCTTAATCTAAACTTGGTTAAACAAATTTCATTCGATTGAAACATAATAAAAAAAATCTTGAAATTCCAACTTTCCTTTATTTTTTTACTCTACCGGGACATTAATAATTATTTTTTTTTGATTGCAAAAGCTATTTTGCTCAGTTTATAGTATAAAGTTCAAAAATAAGTTTTTGCAGTTCTCTTTCCTACTCAGATACAACTTATTCCAGTTTTCAAATATGTTTTTGTTAATTAATCAGTAACACTAGTATCTATAAAGCGAATAATCAATCTTCAAGGATTTTTATGTAATATTTCCACTTTATGATTATTATAAAAGATACGATAAACATTAATCTGTGAGCTCTAATAAAGATAAATTTCAAGGATATAATATTTATATGTAACTGCAACATAATATACTAAATAATCTACAGACACTACAATCTAAAGTGTGTTCTCTAAAGTTTATATTAAATTATTTTCATATATTTTTAAAAAAAGATAGTATATATATATCAAGATGGATTTCATGAAAAAGATTTCTATATATAATTGAATTTCCTTCTATGACAAAAGATGCAAGATTTAACTATTTTGTAAAATTTCTCGTTTACTGAACAAGTTACTTTTTTACTTTCTCGCATACGTAGTATATTATAAGCATAGTAATCGCAAAAAAATCAGAGATTTTGACGAATCCCCACCTTTTAGCTCTTTCTGAGCTCGAAAAAAACATATTTTTGGAAAATGTCTGTTTTGTCTGTGACTAAGATAACTCAAAAACGCTTTCAGCTAGACAAATAAAATTTGGTATACGGCCTTTATATCACATTTGCATATTTCTATTGAACTTTCATCAAAATCTGCTCAGAGAAAGTCTGTCTGTCCAGCTCTTCGAATATAATTTAGTAAGTTAACCAAAAAAAAGAAGAGAGCTCTATAGATAAAATTCGGTATGCAGATTTAACATCTATACTAAACATCTCTAAAAATTTGAGCCAGATCCAATAGTGGATTGACCATATGTCGGTCTGTACTTTCAGAAACATGCAAAATTGATAACACAAAGGTGGAATGACTTGAATTTGTCAAATTTGGTATGTGATTCTCTAACTGTAAGCGTAATTTTGTAACAAAATTTTGTTTCAATCGGTAAGGAAGACCGTATCTAGAACACAAATTCGATTTTCGAATACTATTAACCGCATGTTAGGAATTAATCGCCAAATAACTCACCAAAGAAGACACTATAGATTTAGTAAAAATACTAAATTCACGCCAAAGGTTAATATTTCGAAACTATTGTACGCCAGTGCCGTACCCTCTCAGGGATACCTTTGTTAGAGAGTATGCAAGAAAATGTTGGGGATACTACTCCCTCTAGTTTTACATGATAGTTACTTTACTTAAAATTTTAGTTGTGAATAAAATGATTGAGTCGGATAAATTTTAAAAGAATGTAAATTGGAAGCTACATTCCAGACAAAACTTTAAATTGGCAGTAAATATATGTTGCGATTAGATTGATTAATCCTTTATTTTTGATGCTAACAGCAGTTGATATGAATACTTATCAGTTATTACTAACAATAATTAAATAAATACTATGAACGTACATTAATACAATCATTGATTGTCCATTCATATTTTCCTTTCTTTCGATATTTAATTGATTTTGATTCCTAAATATGGTAATGTTTCAGTAATCGTTTTCAGAAAATGCATTGAATAAATTCTAAATTGATCTTTATTACAAATCAAATTTATCTGCACGATTTGTACTTTTATCAAGCTAGTGCTTTGCTAGAGCATAGTGTCTCCACTTCTCTTCAAGTGGTATAAAAAGAAGCGCTTTCTAATCTTCAACGAATCATTCGAACATTTTATGATAAATAAAAAAAATAAATAAAAACAGCGCTGTTATCAGTTACTAATGTTTGCACATTGATTTCTCAAACAGCATGAGAGGCGAAACATTTTTTTTTTCCTTTTTTAGCACAACTAACTTTATAGTGTTAGAGGAAGTCGAGCAAAATATTTTTAATCTTCTTCCTTAATAAAACAATAAAACTTAATCTTTTCTCCAACACGCAATTGCTCTTAAATTTGCAGACCCTATTGGAGTGATGTGGAAGGTTAAAATTACAAGGTCTTAGCAAAAATTACCATCTTGTAGCTTCAAAAAAATTAGGTTTGAATTAGTATGGTACAATAGTCATTTTTGCCATATTGCGTCAAATTATCACAAACCATTAGATTACCGCACAATTGGTAATATGAACTAAATCAAAAGTTTTAATAAAAACGCATGACATATAATTTACTATTTTGTTTGTTGCTGACGAATTGATTGCGGTTTGTGCTTGATTAAGTTATAGTTATTATATTAAAGAAACGCGTGTTTTTTAATACATGTCAGAGATACTACTTGCAGTTTTTCAATTCATCCAGGTCTTTAGTCAGTATTTCTAAAGTCTCTTTTCAATTACATTATTACTAACAGTTTCAAAAAAATTTGAATAGTGTTAGATAACCGGGCCAAATATTAAAAACCATTTATAAAATAAGTGTAGCTTAGATGATTAGAAATATATTTTATGATAAGATAAATATTAATATTTGAATTCTTTAAAAAAATGCAGTTTTTAGAAATTGCATAAAACATTTGTGCATCAAAATGCTGTTCTGTAGAAATTACGCAAAATATCATTTTTTTTTGTATAATTTATCACACGTTTCGTATTAATGTTGATTAAAAGAGTTAGATTCATCTGATGGCTGTTTAATCAGTTTCTTGGCCAGTCGCTCTAGCCCAAAGGACCAGCTTTCTTATGCATTTCCACTTTTCATTTGGACTGGAGATGGCTTAATGGACCTACAAAGCATTAAAGTCTGGACTCAAATAATAGATGAATACATGATTTGAATCAACTAAACTGTAACTGAGATATAATGAAAAAAATTCCCATATGAAACATTTCTAATGTTGCCAGTCTTTTTAAGAACAAATAATTTCGGCCGGAAGGGCCGAATATAATTATGAGATCCACTTCAAAACAGTCTTCGTGTGCCTTCAAAATGGTTAGCTAATTAAATTAGGCTAAAACTTTTCCCCCTAAAGGTGAATACCTGAATGCCGCTTATATAAAAATCCTGAAGGAATGAATTTCTAACCATAATTGCAAAAACTGGCTTGCATTACTGGCTTACAAGAACTCATTTTTCCCTTTTATGCATATACATTCTTTTAAATGCATACTTCCGGGCATAAATACATGAAAGATGAAAATTCTGTGCAATAACTGTAAAAAAAATATCATGCAACAATTAAAATATCGCAACACCAGAAGAAAACAACGTAACAAGAAAAAAAAATGCAAACGCATTGCATGACACATCAATCGATTATCCCAGATTATTTGAAGTGCAGACATATCGTTTCTAAGACGCCGAAATAATGCTTCTTTCTTCACAGATAACTACCACCTATTTTCCTGTAGTGAAATCCCAAAATATTATAAACATCAGATAAAGAAGTGAAAGAGTTAAGAAGAAAAAAAATAGCTTCACAACAAAGTTCTTCACAGCTTCAAGATAACAACCTGTTGATAAGTATTGAACTGCATATGGATGATCAGATGAATATTCGCTTTTATATTTTTTAACTTGATATGTTTTTGATTAGTTGGTTGCAAAATGGTTCGGAAATATGACTATCCAGAACGAGAAATATGATATCACAAATTGTCCTGATAAGACATGAGTATAAAAAGGGATGCGTTGTCGAGAAGTTTATCCCTATCAGTCACTTTGGTGGTCGCGTCAACAGTGTTTGATCGAACACCTGCTCGTCTTTTTAACGATTTTTTAAAAAAGAAGTTTTGAAGTTTGTCACGTTTCTGTCGGAAAACCGAACCAAAGATGTCCAAGATCAGCCAAGTCCGTCAAAACTACCATGAGGAAAGCGAGGCGGGAGTCAATAAGCAAATCAATATGGAGTTCTATGCTTCATATGTCTATGCTGCTATGGTGAGTGAAATATAAAAAGAAAAAAATTGTCGCTATTTGAATGGGTTATTGATCTGTAAAGTTTAAAGAGGTAAAAGGCATTTCATGAATTTTTCAGAATGACGTCTTATATGCTAATTTTTTATGCACTTTAAAAGAAAGGATTCAATAAATTATGTATTAAAAATTACTTATCTTAAATTATAATTTTAAAAATTGAAATAGTATAATAAGAACATACTTAGGCCTCCCCAAAAAGTTATGTACATTTTAGATGTAAGACAAACATCATCTAACACCATAATTGATGATACTTATAAGCATCGAAGTTAATTCTTTATCTAGAATTCTGCAATTTCCATAAAATACGGAAATTATCAATTAGTTAAAATAATACATTATTATCCAAAAGAATGCTGAGTTCATCATCTAAATTATAGTCTCCAAGTTTTCTGAATAGCAATATAGGTTACTCTAAATCCAAAATTGGCGGTTTTTTATCTAGCTCGACAGGGTACTATAAATTGTGGAATTCGACAAAATAAAACTTCTAACAGAATAAAAAGCCATTAAATATTTTTAAAAATCAGGAGGAGCTGAAAAACTAGTATAATCCACTAGCTCTATAATTACTTTTTCTCCAGAATGATTTGACAACGATGATTCTGTTAGAATACTCATTCTAAACGTGGTAAAATGTGGTAAGAATAATTTTTCCGAAGTTGATTTTTTAATTAAATTTCATCTATTTCATTTTAAAAAAATTATGTTGACTGTTTTAAGCAAAAATTAGAATAACCTGATACCTAGATGTTTTATCTAAATGCAGAGGATTAAAGTATACTTCAGGATTTCAACATATTATAAAATTAAAGGGAATCTAAAGCAACAGTTATTAATTTGTTAATGCTAGCAAAAAGAGGCAATGCTTGAAAATTGTTTTTAAAAATTTTGTCTTTCAAGGGATTGTTTTTTTATTAAAAATCTAACAATATGCAAAATTTCAAACGATTGAAAAGCATGTGAACATTTTTATAAATTACTTAAAATTTTACATACCAATTAGAAAATTATTTTCGTTTGATTATTTCTTTAATATTTATTTTTTGAAAATTATTTTTCTGCAACTACAAGAGGAAGCTTACTTTCCTTAATCATGCTAAGGAACCTTGACCTTGAAAAATCAAATTTATTGTGCTTATACTAAACATTTTATTGCAACCGAAGCTCAGATCAAGCATCAGCAGATAAAAAAATCTGCTGATGCTTTGAATAAGTTTTCAGGATTGATTTATAAATTATCAGTGAAAGACTTAATGCAACATTCTGCCGATTTTTGGTTTTCAGTTTTTCATTTATGAATATTATTTGCTTAATAACATTTTATCTTTTAAACAGTTTGGTTTTTGACAATAGTTCTCAAAGACAAATAGAATATGTGTTGATATTACAGATATGATAAACAATTTTAATAAGTGGGAAAATCCGAAAGATTCCTAAGCATTTGTCATAATAAATTATTTAAATCTTTTTCTCCGCGTATTGAGAATTTTAAAATAAATTTTAAGTTTTGAATATATCAAATAAAAAATATCAATTTTTAATAATGGAGAATAAAATTGTCTAACGAAAGCGTTTTCATTCTGTTTGCTTGTGGATCGGCAATTTAATATTATATATAATGTCCCAGCAATCTATCGAAAAAATATTATTACTTTTAAGGATTTTGAAATTTTTTTATCTCAAACTATCTTATTTATACCAAAGATTCAGATACAAGTTTATAATGTTAAATATTTCCAGATGCTGCATTTCAGCATTTAAAAAACATCACTGCATTCTGAATTTTCAAAATCACGAAAAAGGAAGAAATAATTTAAGTTTTCAAAATCAATAAAGAATATTTTTAATTTTTTTGTACCTGATATAAACATAAGACTCCATGTTTAATGAAGGTATGAAAAAAAAATTAGAAATATTTGTTATAAATTGTGAAAAATTCATATTTTTATTTCTTCTTTTAAAATTTAAATAGTTAGAACTGTTGCTAAACGTATATTTTATATCCAGTAGGTAAGTAAACTGAAATTCAGCATCAAAGAAAATACTTAATAATAAATGAAAATGGGCTCCAAATTTTTCTTATGATAATGTTATCAAAAAATTAAACTTGAAATACCTATGATAAAAATCGAGTAATGCAAACCTCTTTTATTCAAATACTTAACCAACAGCAGTAAAATATTACCTCCCATCAGTTTAGTCAAGAATATATATTGGTATTTATCTACAAAATAAAATCAAACTTTTAAAATCATTTTTGGTAATATAAATAACTGTTGTTCCAAATAAGAAATGCTTCAATATTCAAGATTTTGCTTTTTAAAATTATGTTAACTAGCATTTCATTCTTATTTCGTCACCGTATTCTTTATTCTTTAAAGGCCTTCCACTTCGACCGGGATGATGTAGCTTTGCCTAGCATCTCCAAATTCTTCAAGGACAGCAGCGATGAGGAGAATGAACATGCCCGTAAGTTGATGAAGTTCCAGAATCAACGGGGTGGAACTGTTGTGTTGAAAGATATCAAGGTATTTAATCTTCTCCGATTGTCTGTCATAATTAAAAGCATCTTGTTTCAATAACCTCTCTTTTGTAAGTTAATTTAATAATTGATAAGGAATGCAGAAAATAGAGATTAGAGCTATTTTTATTGCTGTATTGGATCTTCCAATTTTAGCCATCGTATAACTGTATTTCTGAACTTTATAAAGTAATATCAAGTCATTCATAATAAAATTTATTGATTGAAAAAATCTCATAAAATATATACAATTCAAAATATAATACTCTATAAGCACAATATGCTCAACAGCATTGTAACATGTCTCCACGATGTTAATCGGCATTCAAAATATCGAATAACAACGTGTAGATATCGTAAAAATTCTTGTACTAATAGGGTAGTCATCTAATTAGTTAGTAGATAACAAGAAATAGTTAATTAGTTGTGGCAATAATCTTTCTTTTATTTATTTTAAAAGATAAATTTTTGAAAAAATTGAAGCAATAAAAATCTCGGAACACTTTTTTTCAAATTCAGATATCTAAAAAAAGTTAATGTTAGTGTTAAAACATAGATATTTATTAATCGGCAAAGGAAATTTTCAGATTGTTTAAGACTTTTTCTTCGTTAAATAATTTTAGTTAAAATTTCTTATTCATTAATTTGTTAATTATTAATTAGTAGTCATTTAAATGTGATAAATAGTTTCTATTTTGAGAGTAAAATAAGCCCTTTCCTTCGGTAAATATTTTTGTCAGGATCTTCTTAACTTTCTAAGATGCTTTCCTTCCTAACTGCAAGCAAAAATTCTACAAAAGTCCCTTGCTCTGATACATAAAATATAAAAGAACGTTTTGGTAAGAATTTATTACATAGAGCAACCAGATCTCCACATAAGCTGACCATTATATTCAAGCTAATAAATTTTATCAGCTGTCCTCCCACGGGATGCTCCCTATTCCCTAAGAATTTGAATTGCTGATTGAGACTTGTTTTTTTCTGTCTGCAGGCTCCTCCCAAGGCGAAATGGGACTCTCCTCTGGAGGCCTTCCAAGACGCTCTTGAACTGGAAAAGACTGTCAATCAAGCCTTGCTGGATTTGCATAAGGTCGCTGCCAAACACGATGACGCTCAGGTAAGTTATCGCAAAGTGCTCACTAGAAAGCTATATAGGGTTATCAAGGATTTGGATAGATAGCTATATAAGGGTTTGGATACATTTAAAATGCTTTCCTCAACTCTGTATGTGCTTTACATAAAAACCTAAGATGTGGTACAGCTAATATTCTTCTGACTACAGGCTGCCGTAGAGAATCTTGTACATAAGCATCTAAAAAGAAATTATTGTAATCCTAAAGTATTCGACATCAGAATTGAGATGATATTCTGTGTTTTATAATTCCACAAAATCGGCGGGAAAGGTTTTGTAAGGCTCAGTTAAGGAATAAGGGACGGTGACCAAAGTTAATTTTATTTTTGGTAATTTCTGACCATGATCACAACATATTTGCCTATTTAGTTTGTTTTTGGTCGGTTGGCACGATTTTGGCTTGGTTGGCAATAAAATGCATCTTATTCTTAAGTTTTACCTTTTTGTAATTATGGATATCTGTCTGTGAACACTATAACACAAAAATGGCCAAATGGATGCAATTTGATATGAAGTATTTACAACAAAACTATAAAATTGCATTAAATTTTAAACGAAATCCATTAATAAAAAGTTTATTAATATTCATGAAAATGTTATAACTCAAAATGTACAGGTTGACATTAATGAAATTTTATTTATGATTTAACATAAAAACTCATAAATTTAATTGATTATCGGTCTGTTTATTCGTATGTGTGCAAATGCGAAAAGCCAAACTTGTGGCAAGCGAGATAAATGCAATTTGGTAGTTTATGTTAATGCCTAAATTCTCGATATGTCTCAAAATTTGAACCCAGAGGTCAGTGCCATGAAGTCCAAAATTCAATTTCGATATCAATCACCATAAGAGGAAACAAAACCGATTGTTCTATATTGTGGAACTATATGAAATAAATCATGGGTAAAATACTAACACTGTTCTTTTTTTTACATTAACTTATTACATCCATTTACTTCGCATAAACAATTTAAAGAATATCGAATCATTCTGTAGAATGTTTTACTCCTCAATTCTAATATAAGTATCATATCAAATCGGCAAATTTTCTGTTGACTTTAAAAAAAGGGGAAAAGTTTATTTTATTTTTATAAAAATTTTATTTTTAAGAGAGGATTTTTAAAATCTTGATTATCCATAATTAGGACAACATTATATGAGATTTTGTATCTAATTTCAGTCTAGTTTTGCTGTATGGTATAGCGATTAGGATAGGTATTTACCTGAAATTATTATTTTTATATTTTCTTTTATTATTATTGGAGCTTGAAATTTTTTATGACATTCGCAGGCATTATTCAGACTATAACTGCTGATTATTGCAATAGAACGGAAAAAAATGAAGTAAATTCTGCCTTCTATTTTGTTTCACTTGATAACGTTGAGCATAAATGGACGTTAAAATTAAATAAATCTTCTAAAATACAAAAAAAAGTAAGGATTTTCCAGTTCTTTGTAACTTTAAAACTTGGAGAACTTTGAAGTAAAAAGTATTAAGACCCCCCCCCCCCAAAAAAAATGAAAATCTTGAACCTGTACGTGGGCAAGTTAACCACTTAATATACGAATTTATTTTATACATCGTTTTTGAATGATATAACTTAATATTTGATGGGTTGAATTTTAATTCAATGTTATTATTTCAATCTTTGATACAATAAAGGAAGTATATCACTTTATCAAGTGGATTTTTGCATTTTAAATGACGTAATACTGCCACTTAATTGCAGTTTAAAATACTAAAAATTCAATAACTCTATGAACATGTCAGACATGTCCTTATAGCGCAAGAAAAAAAATATGGCATACTTCCAATCTAAACTGAATCGTGAATAAATCACTTTAACTAGCAAACCGAGTATGCTTTTTAGCAGGGAAAAAAACACATCACTGTTGGGTTGGTTGTAGACTTTTATTTCTTGCGAAATACGTATGTGGATTACTTTCACCAGCATCAGACCAGCTTCTGTTTAATATTTTCTAATACCAAACGAGATGCCATGTGATTGAAGGAAAACTGTCAATTTTTCTTTTCGTAATTATTTGTGATCATGAAAATTTGATTGTATTTTGGCTAGTATAGTATGTAGGAAAAAGAATGAACGCAGATATCGTCTCTAATCATTTATAAATCAGTGATTCGTTCCAATTTCCACTCATCAAAACGACAAACAAATGTAATAAAGCAAAACTCAATAGGCGTATTTTTAAAAGACAATTTTTTATTTATAATACAAAAATGAATTCATTTAATATGAAACGAATTCCATATTCTTTAAAATGCTTTAAATGCAAATGACTGTTATTTGACGAATTTTTAAAGAAACATTTTTTTTTTATTGTCCGACCTTTTCTACAGTTAAATGTCTTTAGTCAGAGTTAAAAATATCGAACAAAACTTGGACAGTGTGGAAGACATCAATTCATACTTGAGATAATTATGATAAAATGTACTTTCTTTGAGAATACGATCGCTATGTAGTCATGCGTGAATATGATTTTATTTCAAATTAAAGAGATTTTTTTTATTTCCCTATTGTACGCATTCTCATACAAATTCATAAATAACTATTTCTATGAAAACGTACATATTCCCTATTCTTATTTATTTTGTTTCATTCCATATGAATAATGATGATATTAATAAAATATAAAAGGTTTCTGCTTCACTATGAATTTGATTCCTGATTTTCAATCCTATTTTATATTAAGTTAAATCTCTTCCTTCTTTGAAATTCACCTTTTGACATTCAACAAAAGATGTGACATTCTGTCCAAATATCGAAATATTATGTAAGGAACACTATTCTTATTTGAAAAAATCGTTCATTCCTTTGCAAATTCAAGCAATAAGAAATCATGCAATATTTCTTCCTAAATATATAAGAATGGCTAACACAAGATAATTATCTATAAAGTCAGTGAGGAGCAAAATCATCCGCTTGCTTCTATTTAACCAATATTGTAGTACAATTAATTCTCACCATACATTTTCGAAAAAATTTCGGAAACAAACACAACCATCAGAGTGAACAAAATTGAATTGATCCATTCATGAACAATAAAAGAAGAGAAAAAAATTTATGAACCAAAAAAAAGTCGAGTCAGATTTCACCGTGAAATCATTCGCCCACTCAAGGGAACAGTCCTACGCAACTGAATCTTTCATTGTTCTTTCATAAAAATTCTATTTTTCATTTCAATGGATTGGACAGAATAATGTCACTTAATAGCATACATAATTCATACCAATTAAGTTTATTATTTCTTTTTAATTTCGATTTTATGATAAAGACCAAGCAACTGTTCGGTCCCAATAAAACTAAAAATGCTTTTAATCCTTTTCAGATGTGCGATTTCTTGGAAAGTGAGTACTTGACTGAACAAGTGGAGGCCATCAAGACACTTGGAGATCACGTCACCAACCTGAAGCGTGTTGGCTCCGGTCTCGGCGAGTACATCTTCGACAAGGAATTCAAATCTTAAAAAACAGCATTATTTTTTTCCCTTCAAAATTTATCTATTAAATAAAAAACCTATAATGTACCAAATATTTTAAAATTTAAACCTACTAATTTGTAATAAAACGTTTCAAACTTGTATGTTGTTTCAATTCTTAAATCATGCATTTTTTATATAATCATCATACATACATCTACATGCATCATACATACATACATCATCATCATCTTTGACTTATAATCAGGTTTTGATTATCCAACTTTTCATTTTGATTTATTTTCTTAAAGACGATACCAGTATAATAGAAATGAACAAAGTAATAGATATTGTAACTTTATTCATATTCATATCTTAATTATGAATTTTTAAAGCTGAAGTATCTGGTATCAGTGAAGACACAGTTTCAATACTCTTAATAAATCTAATTTGGCATAATTTTTAGATTGTAATCTAGATATTTTTGTCCTTTAAATTTTTATTCTTATTAATAGAATTTAACAAATAACGAGCTATACAGTTTTAAAAGATAATTGTTTTAATTCTATTTTGGCTATTAGATTGTTTTAAAGTATGACCGGAAAATAATTATGCCATCAAGAATAAGTTAATATTTTTATGGATTTTTAATTCTTTATTAAAATATTTCAGCATATGAATATAGATTCAAAATCGAACCAAAAAATATAAGTTGTGTCTCAGAAGTAGTAGAAGGTATTATGAAGGATTCCTAATACCCTCATATCCTCAGAAGTAGTAGAAGGTATTGTGAAGGATTCTTATTATGTAGAAGAATCCTTCATAATACCTTCATATCCTCAGAATATTTTGAAGGAAGTAGTGGATTCTTTCAATAAAATGGTTCACATTTCAGCGCATTTTTTTTAAAAAAATAATAAATATATTAATGATTAATTTTAGATTAATAACTTTATGAATATACATTTTATTATTATAATTGCAGTCTGCATGACATCCATATTTAAACACAATTTAATTAAAGCTGATGTTTTTTTTAATATTTTATTTCTATTATAAAAAACATGAATCTGACTAATCATACTTGATAGTTATAATTCCTTATATCCATAGATATTGTGTACTTTATATACTTAATTATTGGGATACTTAATTGGTAAATAAGGAGTTTTAATTGATTTGCTTGCGGCCTCCGCCCAGTCTAGTAGTTCTAGATAGCTGCCTATTTGGAAATCCGGCAATTCAATGATGCAATAAGGAATCCACAACAAAATAATATGTTCAGCTAGTTATAAAGTCTGCGTGAAAATATAATGACCATATAAACGTATTGAGAAAAAATGAAACTAATGACTCATTCAAATTATGGTAATAAACTTTTATTACCGAAAGATTTGAAAAACAATATGCCAATTAAAGTGTTGATATATTTCGTCTGTTGAGAGTAATTAAATATTTTAATACTTTAAAATTTTAAATTAAATTTATAATTTGCAATCCATTTCGCTTCAGTATATTTAAATTCAATCCAAGCAAGAAATATACTTTACTTTTTTAAGCACTATAAAATTTTCTATCGATATGGCTTAAGGAGAAATATGCGCATTCAAAGCATATTTTTATCAAATCAAATAAAAATGGAAAAGTAAATACTATTTCCTTATAATATTATTACAAGGTTTCAAAACGAAAGCAAATACTTCTTTTCTTTATACTAGTTTCATCATATTTGTGTTTTTTCCATGATATCAAAAGATAATCTTTGTATTAATATTCCGTTACTGAGACTGAAATTCCATATGTTTAAATTCTAAAGTGTGCTTTAAAAACAACAAAACTTTAAAATATAAGTATCTTCTTTTTTTTTCAATCAGAAACTGATTCTGAAATTGTTCACACGACATGAAAAAAATGACCTCTCACAGAAGGATGTTTGCCTTTCTTCGGGTTTTTATGTAAACAGATCTCTCAAAATGCCAACATCCTTGAAGTTATGTATCGGATATCTCTACGATAAAAATTAACAAAATTAAATGAATGATGTGATGAAAATAATACGATACAAAATAGATCTCTGCAGTGTTACAAAGTGTCATATTTAATCTAATTAGATTGATCAAATTATCGTCGTGATTTTTTTGTTATGTAACTGCTAGAAATAGATGTTATAACTGTGAAAAATTGTTGAATAGTATTAACCACTTGATGGAAAGACGTGCCATGCACGTCGAAATGCTTTTATCACAGAATCGCCAACAACACGTCAGCTTGCCACGGAAGTAAAAATGATGACCGCGATTCGCTAACCGAGATTGTTTACAGAAGGTTGAAAATTAATTAATTTAAAAGATATAAATGCTTCCGATTTCTATAAGCTATCGGACACTGTGTGGCCTCGATGAGAATTACAGTGGACTGTTTCTGCGCGCGCATTTGTGAATTTGCTACCGTAAATGGTTTAATAGAAATTATGTAACATCCCATAAAGTTTTTCAGTATTATTGATTGTGTAAATTGATTTGAATAAAGTTGTATGATAAATGTATGTTTTAAATATTGAAATAATTGCAATAACACCAAAACGGACACTATGTAGTAAAAGGAATTGAAGGTTTTGCTGCAAAAAGAGTGTAGCTCCATCTTAAGGGAATTCGGAGTTACAGGTACTATCAGGTGGTAAAAAAAAAAATTGTTTGTTTGGTGCTACAAAGAACGTTACGAACGTTAGCTCTCGCTTTATTCAAGAGTTGGAACTGTCTGTCTCATTAGTTTGTTGCAATATAGAGGAAGCTCCTGGCGCTACTGCCACTTTTTCCTGCAAATTCTTCCACTTAAGAGGGCAAAATATAATGGAACTAACTCCCAAATACATCCCACAAAATGATTTGTGTTTCTGCTATAGACCACAACCCGACGACGGCGTAGCAGATGAGCCCGACGTTACAGAGGGGGAGGGTGATGATTAATACAAATATAAATTTTTGTTTTTAAAGACAAGTTGTATATACATTTTGTTACTTTAATTTAAATAAAATAATATTGTAGTAAATTGTGAAATATTTTTCATAGAGGTAGACAGACTATCTATTTTTTAGCAAGAAAGAGGTAGCGCCAACAAACCAACATGTGTCAAGTCATCTGGAAAATATATTTTTGGGTGAAAATACTGTCATAATATTGCCGCATTGAAGAAAGACAGTTGAATCTCCATGGCCGAATAGTCATGGCACTGGTCTCCTGATCAAGAGACCTGGGTTCGAATCCCGCTAGAGACAATGCGATTAATAGTATATGTAAATATTTAATTCCTTGATTTTATGTTTTCCTTCATTTCATGTTCCAAAAGATACTGGACATTTCTTTAGTTTACCAGACAAGTGTTCTGGACTTTTTTTACTGTCTCCAGAAGAGTATTCTGGAACTTTCTCTGCTTGAATAAAAGCAGAAGATTTGTCAGTTACTGTATTCTGAGTTCTATTAATAAATTGGTTTAGCTCTACCTCTTGTGTGCGTCATTGAGTCCAACACTAGAATATCTACTTGACAATATGTAGAAACAATTAAGAAGATTGGTCAATTAAGAAGAAAAGTGCGTGTACTACAGATTAAGAAAAGTTGTATTATGTGCATTGTATACCACTATGGCGCGAGATTCGAACCATAAACAAGCAAATTAACAGCTTGATGCTGCACCGCTAAGTTACGGGAAGTGACGGCCTTGTGTGGTATAATGGTCTTTGCACCAATATTATAGAGATGTGTCTCAATCACGATAGGCATGGCTTAGAAACCACAGAGTTTTAGATTTAAAACTAATCCCAACTTAAAACGCCTATATAAGCGGGTCGGCTGATTTGTCAACGATAAATGTCACTCCCCATCCTCTACCAAAGATGTGGCAGAAAAACTTGAAATCAAAGTTTGCCGCTTCATACGTCGTCCTTGTCATCTGACCACAATTCGAAATTCATCAATAGGTGATTGTTCATTCGCTTGTCAGTCTGTGCATATGAGGAAACAATAACTCTAAAAAACAGCAAGTCAGATGAATAAATCTTTATCGGTCAAGGAAAAAATATCCACAATTATAGTCAAGGAAGAAATAACTCTAAAATTCATCAAGTCAGATGAATGAAATTTGGTATGCTATCTTAAATGGTAGAGATAAAATATACAAAATTATACTCAAGTAAACAATAACTGTAAAATGCAGCAAGTCAGATGAATGAAATTTGGTATATTATCTTTATCGATCATTCATATTTCATCAAAGATACCATTCTCTTTACCATACTACAAAGCTAAACAAAAACGCAGTAGATTCTTTAAATACTCAAGAAAGAAGAACGGAGTATATAAACCATGAATTAAATCTGTGGTGAGGTTATACATTGTTTTTAAATTTGAATTATTTTATGGGATGGCTATAGGGAGAAACTTTATAAATGTATGCGTCTTCTAAAATTTTTATTTAAATACTGAAAAGAGATATTTATTGTTAGCCGTTATCTTCACATTTGAGAAAAAGAGATTTTAAATGAAACTACTGATTGTTGGTCATGAATAAACACATAAAAATGATTCATATATAACGTACTATATGTATTCAATAACATAAGAAATAAGCTGTAATAGGAAACATACTAGAAAACTAATTTCGACAAGTATTATCAGTTGACTTAAGGTGAGGATGCAGCTCTGCCAAATAGAAAAGCCAACAGATAATTTGAATTGGAAATTGCAAAATAGAAAGAAATAATAATAATAAAAAAAACAAGTGGGAGATGGAGCAGCTGTCGTCTACACGTCGATAAATAATTCTGACAAAAATAAAGCTGAAAACGCTATTTTGGCGAGATAAAGATGGAGGGGAAAGTGCTGCACGTGCAAAGGAATCGAGATTTCTAGAAGATTTCTGGCACAAATTCTCTTATTGAAACATTTTAACATATACAACGTTGTTGGGATAAAGCGGAAGATTTAAAATGAAACCAATCAAAATAAATAACTTTCCCGAGAAAGAAATAAGGCTGTCTGTCAGGACAGATTTCAATGCAACATAATATGCCATCATCGCGTTTTATTAAATTGGTTGGTTATCAAAACACAGTCAAATCGAAATTTGAGTTTTTATTTTACCTATTTGTTTAGGAAAATTTCTGAATGTATTTTTTAATGAAAAACTGTTCATTTAATTATTTAGAAACAAGACTCGTTGAGCTTCCTAATATTACAAGATAGCGTACACAATTATTTTTTTAATCAATCACTCAGACAATTATTCTCGCGAGCATATACAGAATCTCTATAAAAATATATTTAGATAATAATTACATAAAAAAATAAGTTAGTTGATATACAAGGTGTTGCTTGGGGTTAAAATTCTTTCTTGAATAATGCTTATAACATAAATCTACTTTTACATAAAATAATACACAGAATTCTTTTATCGTCTACTCCCAACAAATGCTTCCTTGACCATCCATATTAAACGATGTATAAAAAAGTTTAAAAAAAGACTGTCACTAAAGAAACATACATTAAAGGAGCTTTGGGGAGAATGAAACAGACTCTACGGGTGACAAGTTAGTTTTATAAATATATATATATATATATATAACCAATCTAAAGCAAGAAATAGTTTGAAAACTAAACTAAAATGAAAACGAAAGCAAAACAATTTCAAAATCGCAACATAAATTATAATCTATTCAAACAAAACCAAAAATGGCACAGGTAAAAACTTCATAGTATTTAGAGAGCGCAAATGCAGCTACTTCTAAAACACAGATGAACTGATACAAAAGTATAAAAATCAAGTTAAATGGAAAAACAAATAAACCAAATAAAAAATATTAAAAAAAGATTAAAAAAGGAAGAATCCGGCCTGAAGACTTTTTCAAGGGTCACCCTCAGGCAGGGATTCAAAAAAGGGATTTTTTCTGTTAAGGAAATTCAGACATTACGTCTAATAATGATTCCTTCGTGACCCGAAAATCCCCTGAAATTAGGCCTAAGAGATATACCATTTTAACAGAAAGGAAAATACAAAACAACCAATTAGAAGAAAAACCACTAATAAGTAAAAATACAATAACAAAAAACACCAAAATACCATAAACAGACACAAAAGAAATAACACAAAGGCAAAAAACATACCTTCCAACAGTCCAGAAAATCCCAAGCTATCGATTGTGATTCCCGCCCATTAAAAACAAAGCTAACGGCAATTTAGGTAAAAATTGTAAGCTCGCAACAACAAAAAGAATAATAATTTTATTTATTTATTAATTTTACATGCCTACATCAATACAATCTGCAGATTTAAAGTTTTTAATTTATTGCCAAGAAAGATGCCAAGAAACCCTTTTTCTTGCAAGCAGTGCAAGATGCAGAGCACAATCAATAATAATAATAATAAATACAATATGGAAAACTGAAAAGAGTTGACTCAGTTCATATATATCGATACGTCCCGTTTTAAGGTAACACTAGGGCTATTTTGGGGCAGACCTCGTAAGTTTTAACTGTGGTCAAATGACGAGGACGACATTTGAACTGGCACCGACCCACTCCTCTTCTACCTTTCTACCCCCTCCCCTTTTTCTCACCACACCAACGGGAGGACATTTGGCCCTTACGGATTTAACGTGCGCCAGATCCGCTTACACGATGATTCTTCGATGGAATCGGGTACCAAACCTCTAATCCTCCGGTAAAAGCAGGGTTCATCAAACATTCTTGCTATAGCCAACAGTGGTAGGTTTAACATTACATTAAACTTATTCCACATAATAAAAAAATTCCTGAATACATATAAAGTGCTGCATGAAATCCCAAAGCAAACTTAAAAATGAGAATTTTGAGGAATGAACAGGAAAGAGATAGTATAGTTAAAACACCGTTTACACGTCTTTCAAGAAACAGACGTAAAACTATATAAAAAAAAAAGATATGTAATCGAAATGTTAATAAAATTTTATTATTACAATCTAAATGTTGCTAAATTCAACTAAAATTAATAGTTTCAATGTGTTTAAGATAGACCTAAAACATCATTAGGCAATATTAAAAATAATAATTAAATACTGAAATTATACATTTATTATAAGAGTGAAAAATTCAAGTCTTTAGTGCAATATTTATAAACGCGCACACACACACACACATATATATACTATACGATTTAAGTATATGTAGATATTCGTTTAGTTAAAAAAATAGTCTTTAACCATTTTTATCATAAATATTTTGACAAATAAAATAAATTCGAAGTTTCTCAATCTATTTCATAGCATCTTTAAAGGAAAGTGGATTTATACCAAAGCCTACTTTTACAATCAGACGACGTGCATGCCTATTAGACGAAATTCCGATTCATTTATTTTCATCCGATCATCCATTAAAAAAACTTTAAAAAAATCCAAATGTACTTAATAATGCGTAAAGATGAATTTTTTCAAATACAGGATGGTTATAATTAAAGTAACCTTATTTAAACCCCTCTAAAATCTATTTTGCCAATCGGATTATGACGAAACTTTGTATATATTAGGTCTACCGGAAAGTTCTGTCCGTTTTAGAATGAAACAAAGGAATACATTTTTTCATACTTTGGATAAACTTTATTGAATAATGTAATTGCCATCATTATTTATGACTTCTTGCCAGCGTGATGGCAATTTGTATATCCCATTTTAAAAAAATGTCTTAGCTCTAGAGGCCAAAAATTGAACCAGTGCTTGTCTGATATCTTCTTCGTTCTTGAATTGTTTGCCCTGCAAGAAATTTTGTAAGGACAGAAACATGTGATAATCAGATGGTGCTAGGTCCGGGGAGTATGGTGGATGCGACAGAATTTCCCAGCCTAGCTCTGCGACTTTCTGACGAGTCCCCAAAGCAGCATGTGGCCTGGCATTGTCATGAAGCAGTATGATGTCCTTCCTATTGAACATCGCCGGCCTCTTTTCTTGGAGTGCTGTTTTTAATTTATCCAATTGCTGACAGTACCTCTCCGAATTTAGCGTTTCGTTTGGTTTCAACAGCTCAAAATGTATTGGTCCTCGAATGTCCCACCATATACACAACATTCTCTTGTTCAGGCTCAACTTCGGTTTAGAGGTAGAGGGGGCAGGTTTTCCGGGTTCACAATATGCCCTTTTTCTTATGATGTTTTCATAGGTAATCCACTTTTCATCCTCAGTTATGATTGTAACCGGAGCGGACAGAACTTTCCGATAGACCTAATACTTTATATTAACCTTGGGGAAGAGGCTTATTCTGCAATAAATAGTTCAAATTTTGACCACCAGAAGGAAATGTGGCTTGTAAAGAATTAAAAAAATCTACCAGAATCATTAAAATTAATTCAATTACAAAATGTACTCAGCGTAGACTCCATTAACATCAATTACGAGTTGAAAACGCATTATAGTGTTTTCAATGGTCGCGCAAAGAAACGCTCGAGGGATTGCAGCAACATGGCGTGCAATGCTGGCTTTCAACTCAGGTAAACTCCTAATTACTCCTCCATAAACAGGGTATTTTTGAAATCCCTACAACCACAAACCACACGGATTTAAGTCGGGTGGACGAGGACGCCAGGCATCCTGAAAAGCTCTGGATATTACATGATTTTCGCCAAAGTTAGCACGAAGCAGTTCTTTGACTTGGCGTCCAATGTGGGGTGCTGTTAAATCTTATATGAAGACAGTGGCCTGCAAACATTGCTATTCTAGTAAAGCAGAAATAGCTTGCTGTCGATGGAACTCAATGTACCGTGCACTCGTGACAGAGTATGTTTTAAGACCTTGAGAAGAGAGAATTTCAAAGAAAAACGATCTGAGGATAAAATGAGCAGTGAATCCACGCCATGCAGTCACGTAATCAGAATGCGGTGATTGTTGGTGCAGGACATTAGAAGGTGAAGCACCCTCGGCAATTTCGATTATTCACAGTTCCACCTAAAGAAAAGTGCGCCTTATATATCTATAGAATTTGTCAAGGCCAACAACTTCCATTCTCTCTAAAATTGACAAGCAAATTCATAGCGTGTTTGGAGGTCTTGAGGTTGCAGCATTCGCACCACGTGTATAGAGATACCATTATAAAATGGATTGCAGAATTTTTCGTACTGTCGACCACGGAATCGCCAACTCACGTGGCACCGATCAACAACAAAAGATCTAAAAGATCTTTCATCAACAACAACAGTAACGACTTCAACAGTCTCACTGGCATCCGATTTCTCTCCTCTTCCTGATAGTCAACCCAAGTCTCCGGTCTCTTTAAATTTCATAATCTTCAAACCATTCTTGGACATGGGCCCTTTTCGCAATTCCTTATAAAGATGATATTCACGCAGTGCAGCTAAGCTATTGCTGCCGTTTTAATTAAATAATTTTGCCAGTAAAGCTCGGTCTTTCTTCTGCAAGGGCATTTTTAACAATGACAAAGACACGCAGAATGATTTTCTGACTCTTACTGCAAATCTCTTTATAGGTTTAACTAATTTGCATGAGCAATTTTTTAAAAGTGTCATCTGATAGTCAAAATTTGAACTATTTTTTCACTGCAGAAATCTTTTCCCTCAAGGTTTATATAACGTATATACCAAGTTCCATCAAAACCCGATGGATGGCAGAACGGGGTCTGAATAGGATCATTTTAATCATAACAATTATGCATTTTTTTATGTTGTCAAAAACCTTCAGTATTTTCGCAAACACTGCGATTTTCTACCTAATGAGAACAAAATTTCAATGAAAATACAGGACCAATAACTTACAGGAAATCAGCCCATCTAGCTGGACTATCTTTAAATATTATATTCATTGCTCAAATTGTAAATTGTGCTTTCCATTCAGTAGATTTATGCTGAATGAATTTTGTGTAGACCATAAGTGATTAAATCTAAAATTTTATAGTCATTTTCGCACGAAGTTCTTTCATATATCTTAAAATTTTTTTAATTTATATTTGTTCCATCCACAGTAATTTGTAAAAGTAACAGAATGTCCAAATTAGATGTAACTTTTTTAAATTCTCAAACAATTCTTGAACATGCTTTAAATATATTGAACGCCAATATCTTCTAGAGTCTCCGTTAGTTAATTCATATCAATTTCTTACCATAAGATCCATTTGGGGTTTTTTTGTGTGAAAAGTGGTCAAAGCATATTATTTCTTAAGAGATTGTTGAAAAAACGGAGTTAATTCATAACAAATAATGTACACATTTTTGTGCGACCTAAAGTAAAATTTTGACTACTTCACTATCGGTTAACAAATGTAAAATTACGCCCGTCATTAAATACCTTAAAGGAGATAAGTGACGCAACAAGTTTTAATGCCCGTAAAAGTTCAGCTATAAATTATTGTTCTTGAACTAAAACATTCGATAAAAGTTCAATACCAATGGCTTTTTCGAACTCGCATGCAATTTTATATGTTTTCTTTTTTTTTGGCATAACTAACATGTACCTGTTTTCACATATTAACTTTTTACAGAATGAGCTGTATACAACAAGCGGAACTTCTTGAACCCATTCAGCAAAGTTCATATTTTTATTCATCCAATCGGTATTAAATGTGGATTTTGAGCAGTTCATTGATTTAAAATTTTTTTCTAATGTACTCAGAATAAGCTAACAATTTCTTAAACAATAAACAAATCATTCAATAATCTCAAGTATGCATAACTAAACACCACTGCGATGCTTCCGCAGATTGAATGCTGCTATTCTCGTCAAAGAAATTTATTCTCTCACGTATTTATAGCAGTCACATGCATGCTCATTAGCTGCAATCCGAGAATCTTATGGAAAGTAAACAACTGTCGTTGAAATCGAAATTAGACTTATCTATACAGAAAAAAGGGTGCGAGTGCTTCTCCTTTATACAGCTGTGCCCTTTTTGATGCTATGTCTTTTATTCTTGTAATGTTGAGAAAACATTACAAGAATAAAACATTTTTTACATTAAAAAAAAAGGAATTAAGGAACTTAAAATTCTTTGTATTTACCCGGTTCTCCTGGTGTCGTGGCAACTCTGACCAATTAAACAAAAGATTTTAAATGTTAACAAATTATGCCATCTGACAGTTAAAAGATCAATATAATTTTACAATAAACTAATTTACGAGGGCTGGCTAAAAAGTATCCTACCTTGAATTTTTCCTGCGTACGGTAATGATGTTAGAGTGGGGCTACTAAGCATAGTGGAAGAGGACAACTTAATGCGCATGCTTGAATTTTTTAATCCATATTCGAATGTTCAGTCACTACTTGCTGGCCGGTGAGTAAGGAACTGTTATAAGTGTTCATCGATTTTTTTATTTCTCTCACGATGACTGAACGAGTTAAGCAAAGATATTGCCTCCAACTTTGTCAAAAGCTTGGTGATTCTCAAAGCGAAACAATTCGCAATATTCAGTAAGTGTTTGAATATGATGTCTTGGAGGTAGCACAAGTGAAGGAGTGATTTAACGTATTCAAAACAGGCCGCACATCAGTAGAAACGATTACGAATACGCATGGAAAGCACAAACAGTGATAAAAGAGTAGTTCTATGCCGACTCGGAGATGCAATTCAGCACAAAGATCTCTGAAAAACGAAAAACTGACAGATACATCATGCTCCGGCTCATTTGTAACAACTGATAAAGATTTTCTAGGCGAAACACAGAATCCCAGTCGTCTCCCAACCTCCCTATGCTCCAGATATGGCTTCTGGTTGACTCCATATTTGACTTCTGGTTGTTTCCGAAATTGAAGATTCCCTTGAAAGGACCCCATTTTGAGAGTAGAGAAGAGATAACGCAAAACGCTACAACGGAGATGAACACCATTCCAAAATAAGCCTTCCAGGTGTATTTTCAGCAGTGGAAGGATCAAGTGTGTGACGGTGCAGGAGGCCTACTTTGAAGCGGTTTAGGACACCAATTTCGCCACATATTTTTACCTGGCCATATTACCCTCGTATAATATTTAGTTATGCACGCAAACATGCAAGAAAATCCTGACAAAAAAAATTTGAATATTTTCCCTTTAAGGTCTTCAGCGGGACTGAGTTCAAGATGGTGTGCTTGATGTGTTGTACGCGTCTCTTGAAAATCACTTTGAAATTATTGATATGGCGCTCGTTTCGAAGAGCAACATGAACCGTGAATTGAGGAAACAAGCCAAGAATGCCTTGGGTGAGTTAAAAATTGCAATTACTAAAAGTTTTGAACGATTACAATCCGTTAATTATCGCAAGGCTTGCGAAGAAAGTCTGGCTGCTTTGGTTACAAGGCCATCTTACACTGAAGTGGTATCGCCATCTAGGGGCGACTTTGTAAACAATTCACAAAATAGTTGTCCTCTTGTCAGCGCTACTGAAAGCTTTGAAAATGCCTCTTCCAATGATGTACAAAAAATGCTAAAAGAAGTTATAAATCCAAGAGAGAAGAAAAGAGGAATTAAAAATGTTAGAGCAATAGCTAATAATAAAGTTATTGTTCAATGTTGCTCCTCGGCTGACCGGAACAAATTAAAAAATGAATTGAAAACTAATCAATTACTTCAATCGGTTGAACCAAAGGGGAAAAATCCGACCCTTCTTGTTAAAAATGTGCCAAATGAAATAGACAATAATGAAATTGCTAACATAATATTTGATCAAAATCCTGACATCTTTGCGGACGGTGAAAGTAGCAAAGACATTAACTTAAAATTCATCTTGAAGAAATTTCCAAATACCAGACATGTTGTGTGTGAACTTCCACCTAAACTCCATCAAAAGTGTTTATCTTCTGGTTATTTACACTTTGAATGGTCTATTTTCAGGGTCGAAAATTTTGTAATAATAAATAGGTATTTTAAGTGCCTCGGTTATAATCACAAAGCATTGGATTGTAGGAATTCAGTTGCTTGTTTTAAATGTGCTGAAGAACATAAAAGTGAACATTTCGAGAATATAGCAAGCCAAGTTTGCGTTAATTGCATTCGCTACAATAAAAAGATAAAGGATGCCAATAAAAAAGTTGATGTTAAACATAGACCTTTTGCGGATAAGTGTTCCACGCATATTTTTATGAAGAGCAGAAACATTTCAAAAATTTCTCATGTTTAATTCGTCCAGATCAAATCTTAGAGTTATTCTGCTTAACCTTCACCGCTCAAAGATTGCTACTCAGCAGCTTATTCTTAACATAGACACTTCGGACATAGATGTTGCTCTTGTTCAGGAGCCTTACGCTTATAATGGTTCTCTTCCTTTCTTTCCACCTTCGTATCGCACGTACTTCAATGCAGGTTGTGATACTATCAACGCGGCGATCATTGTTCGTAACCAAGAACTTTCACATTTTTTTGATTTAACTAATGTCGATTACAATATGGTTTTTATTCACATCACGTTCAATGCTTTCAAATTTATTCTTCTGTCCTACTATTTTGAACCCAATAGAAATATTAATTTGGATTTACATAAAATCAGTGGAGTGTTTGCCGTAATAGATTGCCGTAGGCTAATCTGGGGTATGGACGTTAACAGTAAGTCCGAACTCTGGCACAGTCCAATTTCCGACTCTCGCGGTATTAGGCTCTGTGACTTTTTAAGTATGAACCACTTATTTGTAATTAATGAAGATTGTGGTCCTACCTTCAGTGGCTCTCAGGGATCCAGCTATATTGATATAACTGTTGTGGGAACAGATGTGAAGTTTCATATTAGTGCCTTCCAAAATATGAGTCCCTTTCCGATCATAATACACTGGTGTGCAAAACTTAAGCAACAGGTATGTTTTTTGCCATAACTTCACGAGTAATAATCTGAGAGACATGAAATTCAGAAATAAGATACAGCATTTTGTTCTGAAAGAATGACGAAAGCATAGTTGCGCAGAAATGAATACAATGGAGCTCAGTCCGCCCGTTCATCATAATACCTCCCCAGACGACAACTTCAAGACCACCGAAACGGTCTCTTTCCGTGATGTTACAAGCGATTCCCAAAGCCAGTTGATTTGGAGAGAGGTCGGGACACGGTTTCATCCCAGTAACATCACGGATAGAGACCGTTTCGGTGGTCCTGGAGTTGTCGTCTGGGGAGGCATTATGATGAACGGGCGGACTGAGCTCCTCGTTTTCGACGGAGATTCTGTAACTGGAGATCGCTATTGTCAGGAGGTGATCCTTCCCCATGTGCGTCTGTTCCGAGGTGTCATTGGATCAGACTTCGTTTTTATGGATGACAATGCACGGCCACACAGGACTCATGCTGTTGAGGAGATCCTGGAAAGTGAAGATATCACTCGAATGGATTGACCGGCGTGCTCCCCCGATTTAAATCCGATAGAACATGTGTGGGATGCTTTGGGGAGACGCCTTGCGGCACGATTACATCCTCCTGGGAACAGCCGACAACTTAAACAGGTGCTGATTGAGGAATGGACACTCTTACCTCAAGAACTGTTGGACAATCTGGTGCTGAGTATGGGGAGACGGTGCGAAGCAACCATTGCAGTAAGGGGAGGGCATATCCCATACTAAGGAACATCTGCTTGCTGTTCTTTCTCTTGGACAGACAATCATGTGTAACGATACTATGAGTTCAATAAAGCCTTTTTTTGTTTGATTCCATACTGTATGCATTGTATTCATTTCTGCACAACTATGCTTTCGTCATTCTTTCAGAACAAAATGCTGTATCTCATTTCTGAATTTCATGTCTCTTAGATGATTTCTTGTGAAGTTATGGCAAAAAACATATCTGTTGCTTAAGTTTTGCACACCAATGTACAATTGAATTTGAAGTTACTGTGACAACTAATCCTTCTACCTCTAACAGATTCAATAATTTTCTATATTTCAATGTTAAGAAGGCAAATTGGGATCGCTTTGACTCTTTTTGCAAGCAACCTTTTGTTGACCTTTCTAATCGTATCGATTCTTGTGCTGATGTGGACACCTTAATATATGTTATAGAAAACTTTCAAGATATAGTCCTTTCTGCTTCTAAAGCCTCAAAAAAGATAAGACTGCACTGGGTTCCTTGGTGGAGTATAGAGATTGGGTGTATGAGAAAAAGTATCAATGCTGCTAGGCGCAGGTATGAAAGAATTCGAAATTTTATTCTTAGAAATCTTTATAGATAGAAGTATTTACAAATAAAAGAAAATTACAGTTCAATGCTTGAAGAGGTTAAAGTCCAATCTTGGAAGGACTTTCTAGAGGTTATTAACGAACATAATGTTTGGAAGAAAATCTATACGTACGGTATAAAACAAAACTTCATGAAAAAAATTGAAGTCTCTAGGATTCGTCTTCCAAATGATTCCGCCACCACTTCTGTTGAAGAAACTATAAATGAGATTTATAAAAAATGCTTTCCTATCGATACTATTAATACGGATACTCCTTTCCACGGATTGAAACGAACTAAAGACTTGGAAAATTATTCTTCTAATCTTGATCCTCTATTTACTACTGCAGAAATAGATGGAGTAATTAACTCCCTTAAGCTTAATAAATCTCCTGGTACTGATTGCATTCAAAATGAAACTTAGAAACGCATTCACTTTATGTTCCCCTGTTTCTTTTCAAAACTTTTTAATGCTTGTTTACAGCTTAGTACCTTTCCGCGCTCCTGGAAGAAGAGCAAACATCTTTTTAATTCCGAAAAATAATGACTTTCGTGGTCCACATCTGGATAATTTGAGATGTATCAGCCCCCTACTTACTATTGGAAAATGTCTTGAAAAGCTGATTGTTAACAGGATTTCCTGGTTTTTGCACAGTAAAAAACTATTAAACGAGACCCAGTTCGGTTTCACTCCACAAAAATGTTGTGAAGATGCTCTCCTTTACCTGAAAGACGTAGTTGATAAAGGCAAGAAGAAAAATCTGCTTACAATTTTAATTTTTCTTGATATCAAAGGAGCTTTTGATCATGCTTGGTGGCTGGCTATTCTCGTTTTGCTCACAAATTTCGCTATTCCAAGTAACATATTTCATCTGGTCAGAGATTTCTTGAATGATAGGTCTGCTTCTCTTACGCTCGGTCGTGTTTCAGTTTCCCGTTCCTTGCAAAGGGGCTGTCCCCAAGGCTCCGTCTCTGGTCCACTTCTGTGGAATTTAATTATGAATAGCCTTCTTGCTAGACTTTCGAAGATCACAGGATGTGAAACCATAGACTTCGTGGACGATCTGCTTTTAGTGAAATTGTCTTGATGATATTTTTGAACTAGCTCAAAGCACATTGGATGATATTTTAAACCGGAAAGAGATTACAAAATGGAATTCAACCCGAATAAATCGAAGGTTATGACAATTAAGAAAAAACACGTGGACTTTTCACCAAGCAACTCTTTTTTGACAACGTACGACTTGAAATGGTAAATGAAATCAAATACCTAGGGGTAATGCTTGATGACAAATTCTGTTGGAAAAATCATATTTTATATCTTTCCAAAAAAATGTGAAAACATTCTGAAAGGACTTAATCGTGTCTCTTGCAACACCTTTGTATTGAAATCCAATGTTATTAGTATGATCTACAAACAGGGAATTGTTCCTTTTGTCTGCTATGCCTCAAAAGTTTGGAGTCATGCTTTGAAAAAAAAAGATTAACTGCCGATATCTTCGTAGAATTCAAAGAAGAATTTTACTTCGAGTTATACGTGGCTACAGAACTGTAAGCTACGAAGCCTGCTTTGTCATTGCGGGGTTTCCCCCAATTGACCTTTTCATCCTGCAAAACTTCCACGTCATGCTGAACGTGTTCCCATCGAAATTATCGATTATAAGGACAATGTTCTTAGAAATTTTCCTGTAGTGTGTTTTACTGATGGCAGTAAACTCAACCTCCGTGTTGGACTTGCTTTTGTTGTGTTTCAAGACGCAGTTGAAATGGAACACTTTATGTTTAGAATTTCTGATGAGTGTAGTGTGTTCCAAGCAGAATTGCTGTGCCTCAGTAACTCGCTCAAATGGATCGTAAACCATTATACTCTGTCATCCAGGTTCCTTATTTGTACCGATTCCCTCTCATGCTTATTTTTGCTTAGTAATATTTCTTCCTGCAACAAAATTGTAGTAAATTTTCAAATCACTCTTCACCAGCTTAAAGCAAGAGGAATTAGTGTCTGTTTTTATCATGTCCGAGGTCATTCTGGCATTTTAGGGAATGAAAGAGCCGACTGGCTTGCAAAGCAAGCTACAAAACTAAACATCATTGATCCTGTGAGCATCCCCAAATCTCACATTCGTAATGAGAATCACAAAAAGACCATTCTCTTATGGAACGAGCTGTACCAAAATTCGCCAACTGCCTCTTTAACCAAATTATTTTCAACCACAATTTCTCAAAGATTGAATAACAAGCATTTTTTCAGTGATTTTCACTTAACAAAATTTCTTACTGAACACGGTAATTTCAATTATTATCTCAAGAAATTTGGATTATCGAACACTGATCTGTGCTCTTGCAGCGTGGGTGGATTTCAAAATGTCGAACACTTGCTTTTTGATTGCTCCAAACTTACTAAAGGGAGAAGAGATTTTATTGTGGATATCGATGCCTGTAATATTAAGTTTCCACCTCCGCTTCATGTTTTGGTCGACCACCATTTTTTGGCTTTCTTCTCATTCTGAAAATTTGCCTTTATTGCTTCAATTTTTAATTAGCTTTGTTGTTTATTTTTTTCCTGTTGTTTTTTTCCTTATTTTTATATGTACATATTTTTATCTATGTATGTCGTTGTTTCTACTTACTTCTGTAAGCCTTGTGCTGTACTTTGTGGTGCACAAGGATTGACTTATTAATAAAAAAAAAAAAAAAGGTCGTCAGCAGTGGCGGATAAAGGTAAATTGCTCCAGCAGCTGTGTTGTAAACGATGGGTGGAGCCAACAAGGCGGTTAAAATAGCGCTACTCGGTTATCAGCCAAATAATAAAATTTAGAAGGGAAAAAAAATGAGTCCCATGAATAATAAATTGTTAGGATAGTAATAACATTCTGTCAAGTATAATAGATCAAGTTACTATTTGTTTCATTGCATTTGCTTGAAATGTTTATAAACACACAAGATCAAGTTACTATTTGTTTCATTGCATTTGCTTGAAATGTTTATAAACACAGCAATTATATTTAAAATTGACAATGCACAAATTGAATACTGCGATGTATGAGTTATAATAAATAAAATTAAATATTTTAACGAAAATATTAAAATAAGAACAAAGAATCTAAATTGAATCATTTCCTTAGATTGTTAAAAATGTGAAGATAAAACTGCCAATTCATCAAAAGAGGAGCCTAATGTTTACTTTGCTTAGGGCTGCAAAATTTCTAAATCCATCACTGCACCTAAGCACTGATATAAAACCTTCTCCAGAAGGATATCTCACATTTGGTGACCACTGCTAATGTACAGTTTATTACTAAAGACAAGAATATTATGTAATAAATAATTGGCAATATTTATGAAAAATCAAAATGTATTTTAAATAGCAGATTTTTTTTGATAATAAACTGGCTAAAATATAAAAAGACTTAACACAGTTTAACTATCCAACATATCATATGCCACCACTATGAACAGTTTTTTTTTTTATTGCCACATTAACAGATTCACAAATGGAAACTACAGAAATTCTAAAAATAAAATAAACATTTATCTGTAATTAATATCATATATTGAAAGTTTAATAAGATTTAATAACAATAACTTCGTTTTAAAAAAAGTACTCGCTTGAAAGGGAAATCCTTTAAATAATATTCTGAAATAAATTAATCAAAACTAATTTTACCTATTTCAAAAATTCCTTTAAATTTCAGATCACAAACTGATAAAAAATAAAAATGTAGCTAGTGACAATATTTTTTTACATACATTTACAATACATTCATGTAGATACAAAAATGTGCATTAAAATTAATAATAAGAGTACTAACAGAAACTATATCAAAGAATGAAAACTCTTAAATAAGATAATATCTATAATATATATATATTCCATATAAAACATCAAAAATAATTTCATAAAGTGAAAAGTAACAGATTTATCACATCATCTCAAAATATATTTGACTAGTCAAAACCAAATAAGATTTAATAACAATAACTTGGTTTTAAAAAAGTACTTGTTTGAAAAGGAAAATTCTTTTTGTAATTTTACTGAAATAAATGAATCAAAGCTAATTTTTTCCTACTTCAAAAATTTATCAAAATAATCTTTGAAATTTCAGATCACAAACTGATAATAATGTTAAAACTGATGAAATAAAAATGTTAACTAGTAACACATTTTTTTCTCATGCATTTACAATACAATTGTCCAGATACAAAAATGTCCATTAAAATTAATAATACGAGAAATAACACATCAAATGATGAATACTTTTAAATAAAATAATATCCATAATATATACATATTTTTTCCATATAAAACATCAAATTTCGTAAATAGAAAAGTTAATAGATTTATCACATCTCAAAATATAATATTTGACTAGTCCAAACCAAATCAATTTTTGATGGAAATAAAATCACTGGTACAAAATTTTAAGCATATATTAGTATAATATTCATATTCTAACTATTACCACACTGTTATAATACTTGCACAAACAACAAGATTTTAGAGATTCTTTCATAACATGCAAAAATAGAAATTCAATAAAGGAGAGAAAACAATCAAATAATTTAATCAACAATAATACAAATACTTTAAGTTTGATTTCGCTGTCCGTTAATTTTTTTTTAAAAACTTTCTTTCTTTACACAATTTTATAAAGCACTATAACACAGATGTAACTTTTTTTACTGTTAGCAAAGGTCAAGGTAAATTTTTTTAAAAATTATGTCCATGTCTCAGCATGCACTCATCCTATTATTAAAAATTTCAAGGCCTTGAAATGAAAGCAATTATTTCTAGGAAATAAGCAAAACTAAAAAACGAGTTTAACGAATGGAATATTATTTTCATATCCAAACCACAAATCAGAACAAAATTCATTTATAGAAAGAAATACTTTTCAATATATAAACCAATTCTTGATTAATAAAACTGCACAAAAGAAGATCCAATTTAGAAAGATATTTTTAAGGAGAAACAGATATTTTATTAAATATGGTATGAAAAAAACATATTAGATAACTTTTTAAATACTGCATTCACTGATATGTTCAATACCAATATAAAAAGTTAAGTTTTACTCAGCTGGTAGTTTTAAAACTCAAAACTCACTAGGTGATTGGAAAAACTAAGAGTTATGGAACAGAATGGAAAAAATGAAATATATTTATTTCTGTACAAATTCAGTAAAACTGGTATCAAGTGTATCCTTATATAATAATAAAACACCTGTCATGCAAAGATTTTCTTTAAATTTGTTTTCACTAAAAGATGAACCTGCATATATACTATATATGTACACAATCAAAATTTTACATTTTGATACTCTGGCCCATTCGTACATGCTTAAAATGAGATAATTAATGAGATTAAATCACTAGAAGAATACATAAGAATATTCTCCTCATTTGCCAACATGCAACACACTGGAACCAGCTATTACTTTTATAAATGAAGGAGAGTTTTTAATAGTGAAAATTAGAATCCTTAATAACTCAAAATAGTAGTTTAATTTCCATTATATCCCAGTGACCATGTAAATATCTACCACCTGGGCAATTCCCCATTTATAAACAATTGCTAATAAAATATAATCACTTCTTAGTCTTCTTTTTTTATAAAAAAATCTACATTGATTTTCATTTGAAATAAAAGCACTTTTAACATATATATAAGTCAAGGTGGCAAAAATTAAGATGAAACAGTATGTTGCTGACAAATGGCATATATAAATAAAAAAATATAAAAAGGATAAATAAGAGCCAATTCTAAAAGAGTAGCTAAAGCACTTATATTCAACTATAATCTTTAACATATTTCATCTTAACATACTTATATGCTTCAAGATTAGCACCACTTCTAACAAAGCTGATATTATACCATTCGGTTTCAGACACCTCCTTGCACTGTATCACCTCCACTATTTTAATCCAAATTCTTTAAAAATATAATAAAAATAAAATTACATCACAATTTTTTTGTTTTTCTATAGATATTTCTCATTTTAAAGATACATTAACATATATATATTACATATAATATACATATAAATGACATACATATACTATATATGTATATAAATTGCACACATATAATATATATATATATATATAAATGACATACATATAATATATATATATAAATAGCACACATATAATATATATTTATCACAAGTATAATATACATATAAAGTGTCAGAAAAATAACCAGAAATATGCTAAACAAATAAATAAATAAATAGAGATTTGAGCAAAATTCAAAACATAACATGATGATGCATATGGCTTGATTCGTCAATGTTAATTTTATTTTTAAAACTTACTCACTTGTTTAGCAACTAATATATATATATATATATATATATATATATATATATGTAAGCATTATTTTATGTGAAGCAGAATGCAGTTTGAAGACATTGAAGATACTTCTGATTTCATGACATTGTTTTATTTCATTTTGAAGAAGCAGGCATATGTAAAAGCGATGAGCACACAGAAAAGAATGAGGTAAAAGTTCTTGGCCTTTTATCCCTGGTTTTATATAACTTGAGATTTTGATAGGGAAAATATTTCTTCATAGTGCTAATATATAATGAGATTTCAATAGGGAATTTAGTTACACGCTTCGAAGAGGTAGGGGAAACACGGGGAGGTTTTAAAAAAGAATGTGTCTCGTCAGCGGTACTTTGTCTCTTCCCTCGGAGTGTGGGAAAGTTAGGCTTTTAGCCGATTGAGCAATTTTATAAAGCTCTCTTGAATTAATTACGTAGAGAAAGTGGAATTTTATCACGAAATAAGAGAATATTTTAGAATGAAGTTACAATGGGCTAAATTAAGATAAAATCTTGGAAATTAATTGAAATTAGAATTAAAATATCATTATATATATATTTAATATAATGACAATGCAACTGAGTATAAATGCATTGATTAAAACAATGAAAAGTACTGTTGTAAAATTTACTTCAATGTATTCTTATTCTAACAAAATTAGGGGGTGGGGGAACAATAGAATGAAAATAAAAATATCTCAGAAAAATTTATTGTCTGAATCTTCAAGAGGTATACAAAAGGATTTCAGCAAAAAATATACTTTAGAGCTCTTGGATAATAGCAAAAATTTTCATTAAAATTTTAAAAACCATTTCTTAGTGAGGAGCATCTAAGAGCCAAAATGCAAATTGCAGAAAATATGCCAGCATGTAAACATTAACAGCTAATAGTTTACTTATAATTTTAACTTATAAAAATGAATTAAAAAGAGAAAATTGGTAAATCAAATAATTAAAAAAACAATCATAGCAAGCAAATGAAAGTATAATCATATTTACATATGATACAGTTATTAAAAAAAGGCTAAGCTAACATTCATAAACAAAAAACAATCAACATACACCAGTGTTAACATTCAATATGTTGACACCAATATACTGTTTACAAGAGATATCTTTAAAAAATTTTCAGATTCATTATTAAAAAAAAAAAAAATCATGGTCACAAACATTTTCGATATAAATTCCTCAATACCAATATGCAACTGAATCCGATGCACATTGAAATTTTCTGTAACTTTAGGCATTTTTCATGTCTAATTAATGAGAAAATACTTGTAGTGAGGTTCATCTTGTAATGAGGTTATTATATATCAGAGGTTGTTCAATCATTGAGATTGATCAGATGTTACAGTGATCGGATAGTCGATTTGTTGAGACACTTGCATTGCTTGAAATTGATCATGTTTGATTTTCAAAAAGATTAATTAAAAATTTTAATACAGAGAGGGGTAAGCATGTAGATTTTATTTATAAGCTTATATATCATTTTTCTTAAGATCTATGTCCTGAACTTAAGCATTTTAGGAGCTCCCTAATCAGAAAATTATATTTAAGTGAAAGAATTCTCTTTATAAGAAATCAAAGGTTTTCTAATAACACTTATCTACATTGATATGAATAATTAATGTCAGTGAGTTATGATTTTACCTATACAGATTTTAAAAGCATTATCTGTATAATAATAAATTTTAAAAAATAATGTGGAATAATAAAATTTATTAGATACTAGTTAACAATGAATTCTTAAAAAAATTTAACAATTGTATAATATAACACCTAGTATGATATAGTTGGTAAAATATATAATGAAGTTTTCTAATCACAAATGGCAGTTTTCTTTATATAATTTTGCACTGATCCCAAAAATTTATTCTTGCTTTGATGATTAGATGGAACACAGTCTGGAATGATAAATTTTTTTTAAAAAGTCAATGTTGAGATGTGCTATAATCATACAACATTATGCAATATAATTTTGAATGGTAACTTTGAAAACTCACATAATAAATATTCCATTTTCTAATAATTTTTCAAAGAAATGAAATTAGGTTGAGCTGCTGTAAATTATACGGCTTATCAAATACAAGATATTATCTTGCCCATTAGATCGATTGCTTTTCACA
Source organism: Argiope aurantia (assembly GCA_026543865.1). Classification (NCBI taxonomy): domain Eukaryota; kingdom Metazoa; phylum Arthropoda; class Arachnida; order Araneae; family Araneidae; genus Argiope; species Argiope aurantia. The sequence continues at coordinate 292,770 of JAPMOR010033110.1, read as the reverse complement.
GAAATTTCAGCCTTAATATTCAAACCACAATTCAGTTCATAAGTTTGTCCATGGCATATAAAACAACGATTTAAATGTAGATCTTCAATAGTAATTTCAATATCAGTTGAGTTTCCAGTAGCCACTCGAAGAGGTTCAGGATACATTAAAGAAAGTGTACTGTTCTTTAATTTTAATTCAAATTTCTCATCTTTGGACATATAATTGTTAGAAATCAATGAAAATACTTCAAAAGATTCATCAGGATTAAATTTTGGATCAGCAATTTTGAGTTCAATTCCATATATCATAATGGCGCCTGTTCGCATTTGAATATTAGCACTGCACTTAATATCTTGAGAAGAAGCAAATTTAATGCCTTTTTTTATTTCTTGCAATGGGAAATCAAATGTTTGTTTTCCTAACTGCATCTGTTTTCCCATCTGTGTCTGAGGAAAGACTTTAAGCATAGGTGTATATTTCTTTTGATTATGTTGAAAGAGAGGCGTTTGTTCAGGTTTTGGAAATGCAGAAAGTCTTTTAACAACATTTTGATGAAAAAACAAAGCATCTTCTGTAACAGATTTCACATGATTAAATGGTTCAGAAGAACTATCATTAGAATTATTTCCATTAGCCGATTCAAACTGATAGTTATTGAAATTATTTTTGTTAGATGGTTCGGAAAAACAATCATTTGGACTACTTCTAAACCCTTGTTCAAAATTATGATCATTAAAATTACTTCTAAAAACAAATTCAGAATTAGAACTTTTAACAGCATTTTTCTTATCCGGTTCAGAATAAAGATCTGCAAAAGTATTTTTATTATCAGGTTCCAAATAAGGACTTTTAAAAGAACTTTTAAGAAGTGGTTCAGAATACATATCAGTATTTTTATTCACTGGTTCAGAATAAAAATCTGTGAAATTATTCATATCAACCTTATGGTCACTAGTTTTAATACCTTGTTGCCTTGGCTTAGAAATTGGGCAAAGATATTTAGGGAATTCTCCTTTATAATCTGGTTGCAATATTTTTCTTGTAAGTAAAGCAGTTTCATAACCAGTAAAGATATTATCATCTTTAGCAGCAAAATCACAGAATTCATCAGCTGATAAAGATAAAAACCTCAAATGTTTCAGAAGTGGATCAATGGCATCTCTAATACAAAGTTTTTCAGTTGGTCTCCCTTTCCGTCTACATTCACAAGCACTCCAACGAAAAGCTGCTTGTATAACATCAAGTTCACTGGACACATTTAAATGATCCAGGCTGAATATGTCTTCTACTACTTCAAAAGGGGCTTCACCAAAATATCTTGATGCAAAAACAGCTTTGGTCTCAGACTGAACTAAATCTCGACAATTTTCAAGTAATTTTGGAAAATCACAAGAAAGAGCACTTTCATATTTAACAAACAAATTATCAATATTAACTTCTTCCTTGGTGATGTAGTTGGTGCATAACTTCTCAAGATCATCAATACAATACATACGGGCTAATGTGTATAAATCTACAGCATTTTCCATGCTTAAAATGTTTAATTCATCTGTGTATAAGTACCTAAAATAAAAACATTTTTTATTATAATTACATAGTAGGTGAAGATAAAATAAGATACAGTACATCCTTAAGTTCATTAAAAAAAATATGTCATTCATATAAAAAATATTTTAAATTGAATGCATGATTTTGTAATTATTCGAAACATTTATATACATTAAATTAACATACACCCCCACACACACACATTTTGAAGTTGCTACTCATTCCTTATATGCATATGCGGTGCAAAAGAAGGTGCAGGAATAGTACTCATGTGCTAGTTTAATAATACACCTTTGTTATTATCAGTAGACAAAGCAAAGAGAAGGAAGTAACAACATTTTAACATTACATGAGCAAAGATTAATTATTTTAGTAATTGATTGTTAAGAAAATAATTAACAATCAATATTTTACAGAATAAGTGATGTGAAGTCCCAAGCTGGATTGACTTGTATCAGTCAATTCAGCATGCGAGTATTTATTTCTATATAAGCATTATATCTACATTTAAGAAATTTTGAGCAGATAGCATTGTCGAATGCAACTCTGAGGGATCTGAGCAAATGCCTGAAGAGAATTAACAGAAAAAATTCTGTCTCTGGCCAAGACTACAAAACTAAAGGTGAATTATTCATCATTGATGATATGGTGAAAGAACTTAGGACACATATGAATTTTTGTGTCATAGCAAAAAGCTGCAGAGGAGCTTTGAATGAAAGAGGAGAAAATAATACACTCCACAACTAGCGAATATACATTACAACTAGCGAATATAATAAGGGAAATACTGAGAGCATGGGAAATTCTTACATCATACACTGAGAAACAACACCCTAATAAGATAATAACTATGTGCAATTATAAATTCATGTAATCATAATGTTTGTTTCATTTTCACCAAATTCTGAAAGGCAGCCGAAGACAAATGTCTCTAATTTTCTGGTAAAAAACATGCAATAGAAATAATAAAGTTAATTGTTATAACTTATTTACAAGGCTTCTTATGGAATTTTTTTTATTTAACAAGTATTTCATATTTCGAGTAAGATTCAGAAACAAATTATGCTTGTGAAGCAAGATTTCATTGTATAACACTATTTTTGATAATATAATCTAATTGCAAGTTTAAAAGAACAATACTATTTTCAAGAATTCTATAATAACATACTATGCAAGTAAATGTCTGAAGTCACATACTATATAAGTCATCTTAAAGCAATAAAAATTAAATCTTACATTAATAATAAAGCATTAAACCAAGTTTACGATGCAGTAAATGAACAAAGATGCAAGGCATATAAATAGATGTTCTCTTATTTGATTAAATGCCTAATCATAGATTTACTTGACAATGTAATTTCATTAGTTTAGTTTGACATGATGAAACAAATATAGAAAAAATCTTCATTTCCAAAACACTGCAATTTGAAATTAATGGAATTAAAAAAAAAATCTATGATTATCCAAGCATTTTCAGATGATTACATAATAGAAAATTTTTAAGTTTTATTTTTATTATATTATGTATATTTCTAAAACTTCAGAATAAAATCATGAGCATTTTAACCTAAATTAAATTAATTTCATTCAAAATGCAAAAGATTACACATCAAAAATTCCATTCAACTGAAATTTACTAGTCAATAGTCCTTCATATTTTCAATAGATGCTAAGTCGCCAATATCATCTTGCCTTTTGACACTGATAACTTGGAAAGCATTGGCTAAAGGAGGGGATACCAATTTCAACCATATAGAATTTTAATATAAAAAAGCTCCTTTTATACTTTGAACAAGATATTGCTGAAGTGATATGAAAGGATACAAAACTGAGCAATAGTAGTACAGTAAAGATTTGAAATAACATTTTAATACAGACTTCATGAAGAGAGTTCTTTTTATTCCTTAAAAGATTCTTTACAAATTAAATTATAAATAGAAGTAGAAAGGATATACTACCAGAAAAGAAAAGAAAAATTATTAGCAAATGTAGATCAAATGACTCATACTATAAAATTTTATTATATGAAAATTATATAATATATATAATTTTGCTCAAATGATTGAGATAAAAATTATGCTATTATTTTTCATGCTTTATATGGTTTTGCTGAATTGATTTTATTTCTATTTCTAAAGTAAAATGCAAATTACAATATTTAAATTATCAGTGATTTAAAGGAAAACAATAATTATCAGTTGATTTATCATATTTACATAATAAATTATGTAAATTATATGTATAATTTACACAATAACTACATAAGTTTGGACTTATGTAGTTATGCCTGTTTTGTAATATGTTTATTTATTAACCCTATGAGCCCTTGCCGCCTGATATTACCCCATCCGACAGGGTCCTAACTCGGGCACTTTGGGGTGGTAAAATGATTTTAAGGGGTGAAAGTATTGCTTGACGATCGCTCATTTAAACTCATTTAGTATCATCTAACTGCCGCAAAGTGCTTGAGTTAGTCCCCTGTCAAATGTGGCGATATCAGGCAGTCAAGTCTCACAAGGTTAAATTCAAAAGACATTTTTTTTTGTTATGAAAATTTTATTATTAGATATCTGGGAATGGATGCAAATTTTCACTATCTATTTGCAACTATTTAAATTAAATGCTTTATACGTATTTAAATATTATATATACTCTCATATTCTTATGTAAATTTCTTGTGATGAATGTAATAAAGAAAATGATCAAATATACATCCAGGTCATATCCATCCAATCAAATTAGCCTAGTCTGAGGAACTCTAATGCCACTTCTGACAACATCTATTTATTATACATTCAAAATGCATATTTCACTCTAACAAATAAATAGAAATATTTGAAACAATAATAAAATAAAGATTCAACACTGTGCAGATGTTTTACTAAACATTTTTGTAAAATATAATAGGTTTTATAAAAAATGATATAAAAACATTTAAACTTACGTCAACATCATCTTAACGATCTGGGGCGAAAAGCCAGAAACTTTTATAACTTTTGGCTGAGATGTTTGTTTCGTCAAATCGGGAAATCCCTTTCCAGCCGCAATCAAAATTGCACTATGACCATAAAATTTTGACCTCTGCCCATTATATATGACATGGAATATCACATCACAGCAGAGTTCATTGTTTAAAAGAGTAGAAATTCGGGCAATTAAGCCTTGGGGTTTATCATTAATACTTTCCTGTGGAAGAAAAAAATTGCATTAATAAAAATATATTAAAACTTCTGATTAATAGTGAAACATAAAAAGAAAATTTTAATCCATATTAGTTGAATGACTGAGATATTGAAACTAAAACAAAAATTTAAATAAAGTACTTGAATAGTTTAAGATGGAAAAACAAAACAAAAAAAAATTAGAAAGAATTAAGGATCATTAACACTTTCCTATAGAAGAAAAAAGTTACATTAATAGAAATATATTAAAACTTCTGATCATTACTGAAACTTAAAAAGATAATTTTAATCTATATTAGTTGATAACTAAAATGTTGAAACTAAAACAAAAATTTAAAATAAGTGCCTGAATGATTGCAGATGGAAACAAACAATTAGCAAAAATTAATAATATAAATCAGATATTTAAGATTGTTTACCTATCCTTAAATTAACATGAGAGGTAATAACAATTTTGCATCTTTCAGGCATGATTATAAGCAACTTTTTTTCAGTACAGATTGTAATCTATCCAAAATATTTTTTAAAACCAAACTAAATAAATCATGCAATTATTTTTAGAAAATTGAGTAATTCTTTTTGTTGACGAATAAATTAGAATGTTGCAATCATATAGAAATAAGAATTATTAAAACATAGAAAAACGTTTATACGATATACAAAAAGAAATTGGGGATTTGACTACGAAAATATAGCTATTTATCCAAACAAAATGAATATTTGATGTTTAATAAATCATAAAATGCAAAATACAAATACATACCATCATAAATTTACCAAAATCTATTATCACAACTCATGAAAAAAAGTGATTTAGTTAACATATTGTACCAACAAGTTTACAAATTAACACCTCCAACGCTTAGGTCCCAATTATCAGCAGGAGGGGAATCCCGTTTTTTACCCGTTTGTTATCAACACGAAGCAGAAACAAATATTTCTTAAAACAGTATACTTTGATAATAAACCAGAAAAAGTAAGCACCAATTGAAATCCATTCAACAATCTAAACAGGACTGAAACCAAAACTTCGAATTGCGGAAATTGATGTTGCCATTTTTCAAGTAACAATTTCAGTGACATTTATTATATAAAATTATATAGCCTTTTTTTGGCGCTGGGGGTTGGTATCAATTTATTTACTTTTTTAATTAGTGAAAGATTCCAAAACAATGCTAGAAATAAAATTGAAGTTCACGAAATTTTAGCAATTAACTATATCACATCGTTATTGACCATTATCACGAGTTCATGTAAATGTTTTGGATTATTTGTTTTTTTGTTGGTTTCTACAAGTTTGCCAAGAAATTAAAAAGGTTCATAACTTCAAGATTCTAATCTAACGATTTCTCTTTAATTTCAGATTGTAAATTTTTATGATTCCCTTATTAATAAAATATTCACTGTTAGAAGAAGGATTTGGAGACTCTGTCGGAAAAAGCCTTTATTATAAAATTAATAAATTTTAAATTGAAGGATCAAAAAGGAAAGAAAAGTAATTACTGTAATTTCAAATAAAGTTAAAAAGGAAGGAAAAAATACATAAATATAAAATAAAATATGAGGCTGAATTTCAATTTTATTTTACAGCACAATGTATTCATTTGATTTACACTAGATGGCAGCTCAAGAATATCATTCCTCTCCAAATTGAAATCATCACGATATGCAGCATTATAGTATCAAACAGTATCATGGAGATATCGTACAATATATTGTGCTGATAGGAATATACTTATTTTTTATATATACTTTTCGACATACTTTTTCAATTTTTGTTATTAGGAATACCTAAGTAGAAAAGATAGTTTGTTAAAACAAATTTTGATGTTTTGTCTTTCATACATTTGAGGTCGCTGATTTCGTATATGAGGTTTGTCACCAAACAGATGCTTTGGAATATTTTTAATAAACATTATTATAGATTATCAGGAGTCTGTAGTTTTTTATCATGAAAATCGTTTATCTCCTCCTTTACTTATAAATTAAAGAAAAAATATCCATTTCTAGAACAAAATTACACTGTATTAAAACAATCTACACGAAATTTCTTATAATTTTGATTCTTACAACTTTTTTATTACAAAATAACGTTCGGGTGCAATTAAGGTAATGTTTGCTTTAGTTCAAAGAAGCATGGCCATATGGCTGTTCTTGATCCTTTGCACTCCGAAATCCCCTCTCAGGTAGCATTCAAGGCTGTGTATCATTTGGACATCTTATTTGTTTACCTTTTAATTTCATTTATTAAAAATACCTTCAGAGCATTAAGAAGGTGTAGATTAGTTTTTAAAAAAAATTTAATTTCAAACAAGAATAGATTTTTATTCTTCGGGATAATAAACAAATCCTTGCATTAGGTGAATATTTCATCGAATTACTTTTTGGATTGTAAAAGGTTAAGTAATGTTTGGGTGTACCTTTATTAACGAACTTCATTCATACAATATGAAATGGGGAAACGTTTCCCTGCATCTACAGGAGCTTAAGAGTTTTTCAAAATTTAATTATTTTAAGTGGATAAGAATTATTTTTTAAATTTCTAATTAAACTTCATCTTGCCATAATTATTAAGAACTGATATGGAATCATAATCGTTTATGTTATTTACAAATAAAATATTTTCAACTCTCTTTTCTTCACCACGAGAACAGAATATCATTTCAGGTGTGTCACCCCCCTCCCTTGATTTTCGAAAATATATGTTGTAAAAAAGGGCAATATGTATTAAAGTGACTAAAAGTTTTATATTTTCACTTATGACCAACAGACGAAAGTGTAGGTGCTTATACTAAAGCCATATTTATAATGAAATAATCAGCATGTACGGTTGGTTTCTTGCACGTTGCGTTTTAACGGATGAACTTGTTCATCAGGACTGAGATGACTTAATCTCTGTTCTTCCGATTAGCCAGGAATTTTCTTAGAAAACAGTCAGTACCATTTGGCAATACTATATAGTTTCTTCAAGCATGATTTCCTTTAATATATGTTCCCGGAATCTTCTCGTTCTATCTATGCATTTTGTGCCTCATACTGTTCTATTTTTAAGGTATAATGTTTCAGTTTATTAAAATCTTATTTAAATGAATGACAGCCTTATAAAATATGATTTTGTGTGTTTCTATATTCCATCTTATTAAACAGAAATAATAGAAAATGTCCCAATCATTCATCTGATTGCTTTACCTAGTAATACACGGATATTATACAAAGTTTTGTGATATAAAACAATATTTGCAATTTTGTGTAGTATTAAATAACATTATATGATATCACATAATACTGTATAATATTCTGCTATAGATTGTGCTACCTGGTTTGTGGTGCTTTTGCTGGAAAAACTGTACACGATTATGATAAATAGAACATTTTTTAGAATCTCCCTTTTCAAAGTCCTAAAATAGTTCTCGTTTTTCTTTATAATGTCACGACATAAATACAACTAAAATAAACAAACTCATCAAAAATTCATTCGACTCAATTTCAAATATCTTGTACTTACTTCAGTTCGAGTTTTCGTGAAAACTGGATAACATTAAAATAAGAACATTTGAAATTGATTATTTTAGTATAGATTAATATTTTACTAAAAGTTGATAGTTGTTTTTAATTATAAGGAGTGAAAAAAACGACTTTTTTTTAAAAAAATTTTAAATATTTTTTTGGCAATAATTTTTTTTTAATGAAAAAAATGTTGAAAAACCCCATCTTCGGAATCAGCACCCCAAAAATTAGATAGGGGCAAAAAATCAAAGCTACATAAAATGAGGCAAATTCTCTTTTTAAAGTACCTACCCTATTAGTACCTGATATTGTATGATATTCCCATGATGTTGTTCGCTGTTCTGAATACCGGCCAGTCTATTATTTCTTTACTATTATTCGCCAGCTGTATGTAAAATATTAATGGCTATATTCAAAGTCCACAATTTTATGTGAGGAGTGTGCGATAAGACTTTTATTGGAGAGTATGCGATGAAGTTTCTGAGAGATCTCTCCCGCATTTTTTATGTCTCTATGCACATATAGGAGCATAGAGTATGCCAGTGGGTATGTAATTTTAAGCCAAATAGACACCAGCAAGTATGGAAAGTCTACCAAAGCTCTTGCCTCTAATTAGCAATTTTAATTTATTTGATTCAATAGCTCCCATTAACTTTGAAGCAATTATTTTGATCTGGTCACATATACAATTTGCACAATCCTTTGAGGAGCATTTCATTGCGAACCAGGATAACGCATTGAAAAATTATCACTTTAGAGCTACTGTTTAGCTGTTTCAGAAGAAATAACTCTTTGAACAGCCATTTTTTCAGTAAAGTTATATTAAATATATTTTGGGATTGAGATTAATTTAAAAATAAATGATTTATTAAAAATTGGTTAAATTTTTAGTTTCTTAAATGATTATCTAAAACAAAGGTGTCATAATCTTATTTAGGTCAGCTGACAGCAGAATCGATGACAAATTCAAAAATTTGGTATTAATTTGAAATTTAGATTTCGGATATTAGTTTATTTGATTTTCAATTTTGTAATGTTTGTAAGCTTGAAAGCTTTATAAGATCTTTTATTTTCGAAGTGCAATGTATTTTTTTGAAAGATTAAATGAACCAACATTCCGCGATATTTTTTTTATAACAACTCTTTTGCAAAATTATGCATGTGCTTTTGCCAAGAAAAACCTGCATTAAGTTATATTTAAGCCTCATCTTTCTAAATTTTTTAAAAATAAAACTTCAAGAGCAAAAATGTGTTATTTTAACTGTATATTATTTATTTAACCTCTCATCATGTTTCTACTAATAATAAAGATGAATATGTATGTCTGTTTGTGTGCGAGTTAGCATTTTATAGACCAGATCTTTTGATATATATATGTGGTGTCCGGAATGTCCTGGCGCCGCTTGCGTCATAACTCAACAGCCAATATGGAGTAATCCGATTCCCACCGATAGAACTCTGTATTCAATCACGTAATAGCGTTCGTCCAGTTCATTAAATTCTTTTGTCATCATATAATGTGTGATTCTTGTAATATGGGCCATCTCTAGGCATTAATCTCAACCAGGCTTTCCCTAGGACCCCTGAGAGATTGATTTAGTTCCAGTTAGTAGATTGATAATCCAGTTAGTAGAGGCATGTTTTTCGAGCCAGAGTTAACATGTCTCTACATGTGGGGGCTCGGTCCTGGATGCAATGACCTCGGAAATAGAAAAATAATTTTCAATCCGGTACGAATCCGGAACTTTCACCATTAGTTTTCGTCAAATTATCTTCAGTTCGGCTGTGGCCGACAAAATTTTTCAAGAAAATCTTCGGTTCGGCAGTGGCCGGCAAAATCGTCAATCGTTCAAGAGAATCTTCGGTTCAGTAGTGGCCGGCGAATTCTGAAGTTCCTGTAGAGTATTGACTTAACGGATATAATTAAAGAAGAACAGGTAGGAGAATTTTCTATATCATTTTGAATAAAGAATCTTTTAAGCAATTATTTTAAGATTTGTATACTTGAGAATGACTTTTTCAAGAAAAAGAAACTCTTTGAATTTGTATGTTTTAGAAATTTCTGTTTTGAAGAAATATTATTTTCGTCATTATTATCGTTATTATATTAGCATTTGTTATTAAGAAAAATGAAGGCATATTCAAAATGTTTAAAAATACAAAAAAGAAAGATTTGATTATTGTCACTGAAGCAATAGGTGAGGTAGTTCCGGAAAAAACAAATATTATGCAGCTTAAACAAATTATAGAAAATAGCCAAGCGGCTAAAGATGATTTGGAATTTGTTAAAGATATTATCATCTCAACTGTAGAGAAACGCGGAAAAATAGAGGCAGAACAAGTGCGTGAAAAGAAAAAACAGTTTGAATTAGAAAAATTAAAACTAACTTTAGCTCATGAAGAAAGTAGGAGAAACGTTCAAGCGACCGGAGTTAGTCCTAACCGACCTTCTCCAGAAAATCATGCGGAGTCCATCCAGCAAATAATTAAAAGCATCCGCACATTGACAATGCCAATATCAACTAAATAAGAAAATTTCAATTTCTTTTTCAATATTTTGGAACGTGTTTTCGAAACAAAACAGGTTAAAACTGAATACACAGCCGAAGTCCTCCTAAATTTATTAGGCGAGAAATGTCAACATGTTTTTTTATACGCGAACGAAAGCGACATAAAAGATTATGACGAAATCGAAAGAATAGTGTTTAGAGAATTCCAACAATCTGCTAAAGAATGTTGGGATAACTTTTAAGCCGCCAAAAGATTTAAAGGAGAAAATCACGTGCAATTCGTCTCAAGACAAAAAGCGAATTTAGAATATTACTAGCCGCCTTTGGTGACCAGCCGGTTCGCCAATCTTAATGCTTCGTCAAAATTTTAATAATTAAATATTTTATGTAATTCCTACTTTAAAAGCTTCTTCAAAAAATATTTTAAAACTTCAAATTTTGATAGTCATATAATTCACTCATAATATTATGAAAGCCTTCAGCTATAACGTAATATGTATCTCTCTAATTTTCTGTTAGCTCCCGTAGAATTTATGCTTTAAATTAAAGTGGAAATGATTAATCTGCAATAAATATAATAATATTTTTTACTAAAACGAAGCATTTTATTTAATAATATGATTACTGAAAACAGAGTCACTAAGCATTTAAATCTTATGGGCATTAAAGAATATCTTTCTTAATTTATGTAATATCTCAAGAATTTGTCAACAAAATTTTCTCAGATTCATCATGAGCAGATCGATTAATTAACAATGTTTAATTTTAAATGCATCAAACACTCAGAAAATAAACATAATTGTTTAAAATAATCGGTCGAAAACAGGTTAAAAAAATTACTTAAAAACCGATGCGCTTAGAACTATAAGCATATACAAAAAAATATATAACATAAATACAATTTAAGTACAAAAGCACACAACTAACCTAAAAATAATTTAAATCAAGTCAACATCCGTTGAAATGTTTTGTCAACAATCAGAATACAATGCGCACGCGTGAATTTTACGGTAACGCAAATGCGTGAATTTTTCTACGCCAATTGGGGTAACGCTGTGCAAATTAGAAATTTTTAATTTCCTTTATTCTGTTTCATTTTAATTCAAAAGTACTTTAGAATGAATTTGAAAGATAGATTAATTAATAATGTTTAATTTTAAATGCATCAAACATTAAGAAAATAAACAGAATCGTTTGAAATAATCGGTTGAAAAATCTTAAGCCTAGCCTGATTAGAGTGGGGAAAAAAACTGAAGCCTTACTCATTTGGCGGTGGGGAAAATAAAGATATTTTTGGCGGGAAAATTAGTTTTTAATTAATAATTAAAATTCTAATTACAAATTCAAAAAAGGGATCCCAGGTGCACATTCTCGACTTCCAAGGTATACATGTACCAAATTTGTTAGATGTAGATCAAACGGTCTGGCCTGTAGAGCGCCAACACACACACACGCACACATTGAGCTTTATATAAGTATAGATTTAGAACTAAGAAAAGTGAAAGATTTTGCGACTCTTTGTGAACAAATTATAACCGATAAATTAACCAGCACCCCTGACAAGGACACATACGAGCACATTTTGATCAAACAAGGCTCAGACTGGTTAAAACCACTGACGTTAGCAAAAGAAATAGGCATTTACTTCCGCGCAAGAAACAAAAGTTTGTTTTGGGAAGAGAGCAGAAATACGCATGACTATAGCTGAAGGTCGAGCGTCAATAATTCCCTCTAAAATAGCGGTCATGTACACGATGGAAATATTGATAGGAAAACTTGTTTTAAATGTAATTCTACATCGCATTTAAAATTCTGTTCTCAAAATGTTGATGCTAGACAATATAACAATCAGGGAAGATCCCATAACTCAAATCCTGTAAACTCTATGTTTAAATCAAATGAAATTCCACAAGAGTTAATAATCGCCGAGTAGGAATACGTAGATATTATTGTAATAAAAGCTACAATAATAACTACGTATTATACAATAATAATTATTAGCTACAATAATAATTATTAAAGCTTTGGTTGATAGCGGAAACGTGCTAATGATTATTAATCCTAATTAAGTAAAGAAATTATGTAGCACAAAAATTAAATTAGAGAACAGTTCAATTGTCAGTCTTCCGAGTGGTGATAGATATTATTCTTGTTGATAAAAAAGCAGAAGCGAAAACAGTTTTAGCAGCTGCAGATGCAAATATTTCTTTTGAATGTTTTATACCATCTAATAGCTATTTAGATCGTAAAAATACTTTTTACAATAAAAATCCTACAACTGAATGCGTTTCTGAAAATAAATCCGAGCGTGAGTCATCAAGTGAAAAAGGATACAACTTTGCATAATTCCTTCTGTTGATACCGGAAACGAATCTAATAAATTAATCCATGAGAACAAAAAAGAAACAAAACATATTTCTTCTCATTCTGCTTATTGTATAAAAAAATTTTATTATTTTAACCGATGACATTCCTATGACTTCACTGGTTCGTATACTTGCTCCCATAGAAAAACAACAAATTACAAAACAAATCGAGGAATGGCTTGCCCAGGGTATCATTGAAAAAAGTTATTCTGATTATGTTTCTCCAATTGTCTTAGTGAAACGAAAAAATCGCGAACCCAGACTGTGTATTGATTTCCATTCCTTGAACAAAAAAAAAAAAAAAAAAGTATCCACATTAGATCATAAAAAATACTTGGTTTCGTAATGATTTGACTCCAGGCAGCAGAAAGTACACTGCTTTTATTAATCATGAAGGATTATTTCAGTTTAAAAAATGTTGTTTCGGATTTACGAAAGCACCTGCTATATTATAACGTTACATTCAAATAATTTTTCAAGAGTTAATACATGACGGAACTTTAATTGTTTAATTGGATGATATTATCATCCTCTCCCAAACCATTTCTGAAGGTATTCAAAAATTGGAATCTGAATTTGGCCAACAGTTAAATCTAAAAAAAAAATGTCAGTTTTTGAATGAAAAAAAAATTAACTTTTTTGGTCAAGTCATCTAAAATGGACAAATTATGCCATCAACTGAAAAAACTTCAGCAGTACTAAATTTCTCTCAACCACGTAATGAAAAACAAATCCAAAGTTTCTTGGGTTTAACGCAGCGTTTCTCAACCTTTCAGTATTTGCGGTCCAGTTTTCAATCATAATTTTCATCGGGCCCCCCGCTTACAATAAATGTATACAACAATAATGTATACTGAGTACTTTGGAATCAGTTTTTAAATTATTTTTAATTAACTACCAAAACAAGTATAAAAGCGAGCCAACGATGGCGAGAAACCAAATCTTGCATTTTGGACAGCCGGCGGTAAACAGATGAAGCGAATGAAAGCGGGGAAAATTTAAATATTATATCTAAAATGAAAACCAAACAGGGAGATAACGTTAAAAGAATATGAAAGTAAAAAAGTCGTTAATGAAAGTTAACCTAGACAGGGTGAGCTAAATTTAGAAACTGGGAATACATTTTTTCGAATAATAAAAGAAATAAAACAGAAGCATGTCTAAACAAAATGTCTGAAAAGCATGTTTGAAAAAAGAAGCATGTCTGAAAAAAATAAGCAATGTTTGTGGAAGGGAATCCACACGACCTATGCCGTCTCGAGTATGCGCGGAGCAAATGTTTTCTCATAGGAAGGAAAATGTTCGATAACGCAAGTTTCAATTCCAGCCAGTCTCATTCGAGTCGATCCTTTTATCGCTATCGAATCTATAGTGAATATGTATGTTATATATGTTTTCGTGTTAATTGCAATTCACCATATTAAATATTTACGACAGTAAATTTATGCAGACTCATGGATAAATTTTTAAGCGGAAGTAAGCAAGCATTAGACGATAGCCAAGCATCAACAAGAACACAGACGAGCGTAATTCCGAAAATAAAATCAAGAAAATATTCTCAAGAACACTTAAATTATGGGTTTACCAGTGCTGAAGTAAATGAAGAAAAAAGGCCCCTGTGTATCATTTGCTCAAAAATGTTGGTCGCAGATAGCATGAAACCTAATAAACTTAAACGACATTTGGAAACGCTTCATAGTAAGTACGTCAACAAACCCAGAGAATTCTTCGAATTAAAATTAAAATCATATAAAAAGCAAAAATAATTTTTAAAGAAACTTTGTGTGTAAAAAAGCTTTAATTGCCTCTTACAAAGTTCATATAAAATAGCCAGATGTAAAAAACCGCACACCATTGGTGAAGAGCTTATTTTGCCAGGAGAAATTGAGATTATAGAAACTATGTTTGGAGATAATTTTTCAAAACGATTGCATTCCATGCCTCTTTCAAATGATACTGTTGCTCGTCGAATTGGCAATATAGCCGAAGATGTACAGTGTCAGCCTTTCTCAAAGTTGCGTGACACTGAGAAGCTTTGGCTTCGAACGCAATGAGTCCTGGTCTGAGTAAATTATATAAAAATGAGACCCCTGAAATCGAGATTCTTTTCCGTTCGTTGTAAAGACATGGGTTTCAGTACATTTAGCATTACTATTTTATTGCGAGGCAAAATGGTCATCAAGATGGGAAATTTTTGCAACATGTTTATGAATAAAGAGAAGAAATCGCCAATATCCTAGCAGAAGAATACAGACCGAAGGCCGAGAATTTTCGCCATGGTTTATTTGTGATGAAAGTGAGGTACTTGGTCGACATATTCGAGAAATTAAATAACTTGAATCTTCATCTCCTAGGAGCAAATACACATACGTATGTTGGATACGAGTGATAAAGTTAATATTTTTTGTAGAAAATTGGAATTGTTTAGCAGAAATTTAAAGAAAAAACCTAAAAATGTTTGCAAATGTGAATAATTGTACTAAAACTTACAACGCTGAAGAAGAACATGTAAAAGTTGTTTTGTAACCATTGAAAATCTTTTAGCTATGCCGGTAAAGAATTTTAAAAAGTATTTTCTTGCTGACGACAAACTGATAGCAAGTTACAAGTGGGTTACGGATCCATTTCATAAGACTCCCGAAGGACTCTCAATTGATGAGGAAGAAAAATTGATAGACTTCACGATAAGCGGCGAAACTAAAATACAAGTTAGTAATAAATCGCTATTTGAATTTTTGGCACGAGTGAGGATGATTTTCTGCACTAAAAACAAGGGCATTATACATTCTGTTACCATTTTCAACATCCAACTTTTGTGAAACTGGATTTTCTGCTGTGGCTTGTTTGAAGACAAAATATAGAAACAGAACTGAGAGTGGCTATTTCTAATATTAAACCTTCCTTCGAAAAACTTTGCTTTGCAAGACAGACCCAAGAAAGTCACTAATAATTATTAAATTTGTTTTTAATTTAGTATGTTTTGATTAAGTAAGTTTTTTAACTTTAATAAGCTATTAAATACATCGAAATGTTTTCTATTTTTATGTGTGCTTTTCTTTCAGTCAGTTAATCAATTTTTTTAAAATAATATTTTCTCTTGGATATTCTCGCGCCTCCCTCTAGTGTGCTCGTGCCCCCTACGGGGGGAGCCCCATAGTTTGAGAATCGCTGGTTTAAAGGGATATTTTCGGAAATACATTAAAGATTATGCTTTAATAGCTATACCTCTAAGCGATTTACTTAGAAATGATGTAACATTTGAATTCGGTCCACCTCAACTTAAATCATTTGAGACCCTTAAAAGAACTTTATCGCAAGATCCAGTTTTATATCTATACAAACCAGGTTCCAAACTGGAACTCCCTACAGATACTTCCAAATTAGGTTACGGTGGAATCCTTTTTGAAGCTGACGACGATGATAATTTACATCCCATAGGTTATATAAGTAAAAAAAGAACACCTCAGGAAGAAAATTTACCGAGCTATGAACTAGAAGTTTAGCTGTTATTAAAGCATTAACAAAATTCCGTACTTACATTTTAAGAACTAAAATTAAAATTGCCACTGACTGCTCTGCGTTCAGACTATTACTAAAAATGAATTAATTCCTAAAATAGTGCGTTGGGTTTTATTTCTCGAAGATTTTGATTATGAGATAGTACATCGCTCAGGCAGTCAAATGTGTCACGTTGATTCATTTAGTAGATACCCAACAGTCATAACTGCACTTTGTGATGATTTAACAGCTTGAGTGCAAGTGGCACAGATGTCAGATGAATTCATAATAAAATTGAAAGAACTATGTAAAGAGAACAATCAAGTTGATTTCGTCGTACAAAATAACATTTTATATAAATGGCAGGACAACAGTCGTTTGCTTGCAATACCTGAACTAATGAAGCAAGAAATAATTAAAAACAAGCATTCAAAAGGGCATGTCGCCGTGGAGAAAACTAAAAACATTATCGAACGTAACTATTTTTTCCCGAGTATGCAAAAAAGTATTGAATCGGTAATCCAGAACTGTGTCGAATGCATCCTAGTCAACCGAAAACGTGATAAACCTGAAGGGTTCTTACATTTGATTCCGAATTAAAACTTTCATCTAAGAACTTATCATGTTGACTTTATTGGACTCTTAGTGCCAACTAATAAAAATTACAATCATATTCTCAGCGTAATAGATGCATTCTCAAAGTTTGTTTCGTTATATCTTGTTAAAGGTGTCACTACAAATGATGTAATTACAAAGCTGCAATTGGAGGATGTAGTGTTCGGAAATCCCATGCTTATCATCACGGATAAAGGTGCTGCATTTACCTCTAAGGAATTCACAGACTATTGCGCAAATCAAAATATAAATCAGATTCAAATTACCACAGGAATACATAGAGGAATGGACAGGTGGAAAGGGTTCATGGAACTCTTATTCCCTTGCTTGCCAAACTTTCCATCAATGATCCCACGATGTGTTCAAGCAGCACAACGTGTATTTAACTATACTGCTCCAAAGAGTACTAAATTTACTCCTTACGAACTCATGATCGGTGTGCAAATGAGGCATAAAAATAACCAGAATATTCTCGACATCCTACAGGAAGAATATGAGCAAATGGTCATCGAGGACATTCATGAAGAACGACAGAACATCTTGTGCCTTCAAGAAGAGAATAAAAGAGCTTACAACAAGCACGGGTAGAAAGCAACTCAATATAATCCAAGTGACATAGTGACCATACAGAGGACCCAATTCGGCAGTGGTTTGAAGCTTCGTCCGAAGTTCCATGGTCTCTATCCCATCACAGCCAAGAAGCCATACGAGAGGTGCTTAGTAGAAAAAGTGGGAATCCACGAAGGCCCCAACCATATCTCTATAGCAGCAGATTATATGAAGCCTTGGTCTCCAACTGCATAAAGCACCTACTTTTTTCTGTCTTGCAAAAATCTAAAATTTTCTTTTTTGAGTTTTTCAGATTTTTTCTCAGGTTGACGAGGACGTCAAGTTCATCAGGGCAGCCGATTGTGGTGTCCGGAGTGTCATCCTGGCGCCGCTTGCATCATAACTCAACAGCGAATACGGAGTAATCTGATTCCCTCCAATAGAATCTGTATTTAGTCATGCATAGCGTTTGTCGATGCAAAACGGCCATCCGTTAAATTCATTTGTTATCTAGTGTGTGATTCTTGTAATATGAGCCATCTCTAAGCACACACACACACACATATATATATATATATTATCCGCCTTTGGCGACCAGCCGGTTCGCCAATCTTAAATTAAATATTTTATGCAATTCATACTTTAATAACTTCTTCATTAAAATATTATAAAACTTCAAATTTTGATAGTCATATAATTCACTCATAATATTATAAAGGCCTTCAGTCATAACGTAATATATATCTTTCTAAGTTTCTGTTAGCTCCCGAAGAATTTATGCTTTAAATTAAAGTGGAAAGGATGAATTTGCAATTAATATAATAATTTTTTTTTTACTGAAAGAAAGTATTTTATTATAATACTAGCCGCCTTTGGCGACCAGCCGGTTCGCCAGTATTACCGCTCGCTACAATTTTCAATTAAATATTTTAAGTAACTGGTCTCTTAATAGATTCTCAAACAAAACATTTTTAATCTTCAAATTTTGATAGTCATACCAAACTTATACTTTTGTTTAGATCGTTTCGTTCAATTTACTCTATATATTTTGCTAATTTGTTGTCATTTCCGGTAAAACGTCAACTTTAATTTAAAGTGAAAATGATGAAATTGCAATTAATATAAAGATATTTTTTAATAAAACCAAGCATTTTATTTTATTTATCATCTTTATTGCTATTTATTTATTACTATTATTATTGAATATGAGTATTGCAAACAGAATATCTCGGTATTTAAGTCTTATGTGAACTACAAAATATTTTTGATAATTTATGTAATATCTCAAAGAATAATTCAACAAAAATTTCTCAGATTTAGCATAAAATTCAGTTTTTAGTTTTGCTTTCAAAAGGATTGAAATGAAATCAATAATAATATTTTGTTCCGTATTATAAATATATTTCAAAAATTATGAAATCTAAATTTAATGCAGAAAGGTATCATATTCTGAGAAATATTCTAGGCACGCCAAATTTTAAATAAATGAATGAATGTTTCTATTTTCCACAATCAACTAAGACTTATTTATGAAGTTTTGAATGTTAAAAATTTAGAAACACAACATTTTCATAATCTTAGGCCAATTAATCTTGAGAAACCTGCGCGCTGATTGGCGTATTTTCTTTGAAACGATCGATGGAAAATCTAAAATTATCCTTTTTTTTATTGAATAGTGATATTCAAATTTTCATAAATCAGTCAGTTTAAGTGATCGATTTAGTTGAGTGGAAATTAACTCTTTTTATTTAAAATATTGGTGTTTCAAGAACATTTTGTTATTCGTGATTTCCACAGCAGAAGCTTTATGTAAAATCAAAAATTCGTTATTTATTACAGCATTTATTGAATTAAGTAAAATATAATCATTTTCTATTTAAACCATTTTAGTATATCTGTTGTGTTCGTGCGTCAACAAAAATAGAATGCAGACAAACTTATTATGAAACTAAATCTTATTACATTGTAGATAATATTATCAAATTTACATCAACTTATTTTCATTCAAAATTCTAGCATCGTTTTTAAACAACAAATTAAAAGTTCCAAAAATATCACTGTTACTAATCTGAATTTCACAACTATTTACAAAATAAAATTTATAATTATTAAAACAATCGTTTGCTACTTTTAAATAAAATATTTACGATTTATGTCGCAAGAGATCTGTGTCTTACTAAAGGTTTACAAATCAGCTGTGTGGCCATGACTTGAATGGATATCCTGTTCATATTAAACAAAACTTGCCTTAAAATAAAACTGATTTATTGGATTAATAATATAGAGAGTGTAAAAGATCTTAAAATAATTTTTCTTGAATTTATTTTTTAGAAAAAAATAGTACTTCTTATTTGTTTCGTTTCCTACAGACGATTTCATTTCCAAAAAGATTTAATTTATTTTTAATTGGAGCTTTAATCAATGTGATGACAACACTTTGAAAAAAGCTATTTTTTTCCCAGGAATGCGAAACGTTTATTTTTATTTTGTACGAAAGAAATTGTTGAAAAATAGAGTTAAAATATTTATTTAAAAATTCATTAAAAACAGAAATTAAATTTTGATGTTAAAGCATTGGTAGCATTTAAAAGATAAATTTTGATCTTTAACTTGATGTAAAAATCTTTTTTGTGCGGTAATATTTTCGGAAGTTATAGCAGAAACACGCCAAAATTTCGCTTAATTTTTAAATAAATA